>JAWNLI010000044.1:3747500-4007500 GCA_035042405.1 Drosophila demipolita | reverse complement strand
GTGTGTGTGGTCTAATTTAATTCCCCTCTTAGCACACACGCTCTCTCGCACACACTCACACACACACACACAAGCTAGATTCGCCCTTTATTTTGTTTTGGCAGGTGGCGACTGACGCCTGAAATTGCAGTTGTGGGTTGATAATGTTTATTAGCTGAAATTCCATGAATCGATTGGCCAGTTGTGTTCTCTTGTTATATTTATTGTCTTTTGTAATTGTTATTGTTCATATTGGCATTATAAGTCTGCTTTGTTTACGTGTAATTCCATATCGACGATAAGACACAGCAAAGACTTGAAAGATTATTCACAAATTTAAACGTTAAATAAATAAAATGGTTTACATATTGAGTTATGTTTGTTGCCTTTTGGAACCAATTTCAAATTTCAAATTACAATAATAAATATTGCAAAGGGGAAATTTAGTTTGCTTCAGCTTAGATACAATTACAATAGTCGACTGATTGGCAAAAACTATTATTATTGACTTGATTTTAATTTCTTCTTAAGCCACCAAGACGACTTACTTAACAAGTTAATAAACTGCATTGCTTTAGCTTATAATCAATGAATTATTTTCACAACATTTTCAAATTTAAACAAAGTTTATAGTAGTGAAATTCTCATGCATTCTCATTTAAAATTGTTGATCTGATTCATCAAATAAACACAGTAATTTATATGGTGATTTTTATTGTATGTGTGTAAGATCCACAATAATAAATAGTCATATTATTTTTTTGTTTGATTTTGCCATTGAATATGTCTGAGCATTGGTTATCATCTTGTTTATGGCTATAAAATTACAAATAAATGCAATACACCCGAGTCGAGGCACAGTTGGATTTTGGGCTTTTCATTTTAAGTTTGTTTTTGTAAGTTCTACGCTAGTAAGCAAAAGATTGAACCAATTGAAATGCATAGGAGACAATTTTATTCATTTGTATATAAATTGAATTATTAATTAATTAATGCGCATTAAATCATTTTTGAAATAAGCCAAAATGTTTGATTGACAATTCGTTTGTTTTCGCCCGCATCACGAAAAAACCTACAACTGAAATAGAATTGAAATAAATCCATAGACGAGCGAAGGCATGGAAAAGCGAGCAACTGTGCGACGGGGCAACTCACCCTTGTCGAGCCAAATGGGCGGAGCCCCGGCGCACCATTGCTGCGTGTGAGCGAGACAGCTGGCGTCGGCGCATGTCGAACTGTTCGCTCTTGCGCTCGCTCGCAAACTCGTTTTGAGCGATTGCGGCACTCGCCCAATGCCGAGATTTTCACTCAGAATCGAATACCGAATTCAGTCCACTCGAAAGGCAGCCGACAAGGCAACACAACATTCAGTTCCCTCGAGCTACTCAAAGCGGCCGCTACAACGTAAGCGCAGTTCGCTTAACTGCAACATCAAATTCAATATATTTATTTGTTATACTACGCGCTGTGTATATGTGCCTGTGTGTGTGTGAGTGTTATACTTCTCTTATCAAATGACAACGCATTAAATAACAAAACATCTTTACGAACTGCCAAAAGTGTGTTATAGTTGACATAATCCCAGCAAAATGGTCACCTTAATGCCATATAACTATGCAGCGCCCCGTTGCGGATTAATTGATAAAATGATCGAACCAAAGGTAATTACAAAAAAAAAAAAAAAACGATTCCATCAACATTTGTCGCCGCATAAATCTCAACTTGAGCGAAGCTTTAAAAGTGCCAACAAGTCGCTGATTCGCTCCACAAATCTACGCAAATTGAAAACTTTTTGTTTGTGTTTTAATCTTGTCTGCGGCTTTTGCCGTCGGTTAATATAATTATTATTGTTGTTTTGTTGTTGCTGTTAATGTTTTTGTTGCTGCTGTTTTTGTGGTTTGTTTGAATGGCTTCCCCAACATTTGGAGACACTTCGTCTATGCGAAGAGTTTGCCTAGCTGAGAATGTGGTTGACATAGGTTTGTGTGGAAACTACAAAGATTAAAGACACAAAATTTTAATTAAATCACTTTAGTTAATCTAGTCGGGAATCAAGCTAATACTTATCTTGAATTATTTAATTTCGCAAATTAAGAACCAGACAAATACTTTATAGTAATCAAATTATTTTAGATTTATTTTAAACATTGTTTTAGTAATATTTAAACTCACATTTATTAAAATTCAAAGTTCAGTTAATACTAATTATAATTTCATAATAAAGAATTTAAATATATATTAAATTACAGCCAGCAAATATGCAATGCAGTAAATATTAATTTGAATAGTTTATTAACTGTCATTTTTTTAAATGCAAAATTGTGTGAATTGTGTTAGACAGATATAAATAGTAGTAATAAATAGTCAGCTTTAATTTAAAAAGCACAATTTACATAAATAAAAATAAGTGATGTATTTATTAGACATACAAACAAATTATTAATAGCAGAAAAATGGTAATTAATGGCAAAAATTCAATAACTTAAACGAATTGGATTGAGTTATGTTTTTTAACTGTTATGAATATAAAGACAATAATTCTTTTTTAAAGTTTATGCAATTAATACAAGTTCTGAAAAACCATATTAAATAAAGTTGTCTAAACACAGCAAGATGATTTTTAGCTTTGTATTTTAAATGAACTATTAAATCACATATTCTAAATACTTTAATACCAGTTTAATAATTTAAATCTACTTTTTCTATACAGTAAGCCTATATATTAACTAGTACATTCAAATCTTACATTTTGCGGACAAAATTAATAGTTTACCTATTATTTAAAGTTTTCTTAATTGTAAGCAACTATTTGACTCACTCTGAATATGCCAGCAAAATTTGACTTTTTTTTAATCAGACTTAAAAAAACAGTGCTGCAACACAATTCATTAATTATAGTGCATTTTGGAAATGATATTTTATTTAGTTTTTTTTTTTTTAAATTCATAGGTTTTTACCCTTTTTTTTGTATTACTCAAGAGCTTAACATGTTCTCTCCAAAGTAACATAACCGATTTAATGGAGCCACAGTCAAAGCCAAATCGACAAATGAAAATTTTTATGGGAAGTTTGCATTTGGTTAAAACAAAGTCGGCAGATTCGGATGAGGAATATTGTAAAATCACCACGAAACGCAATGAGTGTGTGTTTGTGTGTGTGTGTGCTTTAAGGCGAAATATTAATAGAGCATAAATTATGTCGTTGAGGAAGTTTGACCAGTTGACGCATTGGTTGCAGCTGAGGCAAGCGAGTGCAGCAGGTTCCTTTTTTTTGTGTGTACTGTTACTGTGCCAGTTTTATGACAATTTAAGGAGCCTGGGATACAAAAGGCCCAAAGCGCAACTGGCGACATTAATCACATTTTAATTAAGTTTAAGCCGTAATCGTAAAAATTAACACGCCATAATTCAACTGCGACAATGCGCTGCATGTAATTTATGTGCCACTTTGGGCCAAGAAATGAAAAGAAAGAATCGTTGGCATGTACGCAACAAACCCCCCCCCCCCCACCTATGCCTAATGCCCCGCCTGCCACTGCCCCGCCTGCCACATGTGCCACAGCCAGCAACCACTGAGCAAGCAGTCAAAATATTGATTATGGCCACAGCGATTGACACTTGGCGATTGTCGATTGTCCCACGTAATTAACGTGCCAAAGTGTTAAGGCGCATAGGTCGTGGCCCCCAGTCAACAACAATAACAATAACAACAACAACAACAACAAAAGAAATAACAACAATAAAATCGAACAATACAACAACAACAACAGTTGAAATACAAATGACAACAACGCGAGGGAGCTACAAATTTTTGTTGTTTATTTCGATGTTTATCTGTTAGGGGCTTAGTAGGGTCCAGTCTTCTGCTGATGCTGCTGCTGCCCAGTCCAAGCCAGGCGGGCAAGTTAATAAAAAAAAAAAAAGTAAATAAAAAACAAAAACCAAAAATTTGTCGCCGTCTTTTCGTTGTGTTTGTCTTTTGTGTGTGTTGTTTGTGTGTGGCTGCTGCTGCTGCTGCTGCTGCTGGCAGCCTTTTCTCTCTTGTCTGTTTTAATCTGCTGTCCAAAGCAGCAGAGAGACAAAAGATTACGATCACAGGAATTTGGTTAAAGATGCTCAAAACAGGTCTTTATATATATATATACACACACATATATATATATGTATATATCTCTCTCGTGATGAGCCAGCCAGGCAGCAGCCCAGCATCGCCTCCTTGTTGTGTATCCCTCTCTCCGTCCGTCTGTGTTAATGTTTACGTTGTCAGCTTGTGCCATAAATTAGTTTAGTAAAAGGTTGCGTTGCATTCGTTTTGCATTCGTGTCTCGGTTTCAGTTGCGGCGGCTACCCCATGCCCCAAAAACAATCCGTGCAACACGCAAGCTCAGCTTTGGCAACAGCCCAACAAACAAAACAAAAAATATTGACTCCCAAAAACTGCTGCAGCGCGTCATTAAGCGCTACCGTTGGGCACAAATTTGCCAAAAAAAAAAAAAAAAAAAAAAAACAATGGGCACAAATATGATGAACATGGTGTGTGTGCGAGTGTGTGCGTGTGTGTGGCCAACTGTGGAGCTGCTCAACAAAAGCGGCTCACGAATGCAACCATGTCAAATTCGTGGCCATAAATTCCAGCAGCTTTTGCCTGCTGTAGGTCACCAATCACCAGCATTCGCATTCCCTCCCTACCTGCCTCCTTTCCTCATCCGGCTTCCGTTTTAGCGTCATAATCGCATCCTTCGATTGAACTGCTTATTGGCTAATAACTTGTGGAATTTATATGCACAATTTTGCTTCAGTTTGTAACTTTTTCGAAATTACTTTAAATTTCGTTTTTCTCTTTTCTTTTCTTTAAATTTTACCATTTGATCAACATTTCATGGGTACAAATTTCCATAAAACTTGAATTTGATTTTAGTTTTCCTTTTTGTTCTTAGAATATTTTTTTTCCTGTTTGCTTTTGCTTTGACTTTTCTGACATTATCTTGTGCTTGAAACCATCTTATTCACTTTCTTAATATCTTATTTATGTGATCTAAAGTATTAAAGATATCTGCTAAATCGGATAGTAATTTATTTGTTATTTCTAATTTGGGGTACATCCTTTCTTACACAATTTAAAATCTTGCGTTAAACACTCCGCTTAACTTGACATTTTATTCATTTTATTTATTCCTTGTCCTTTTTGCCTCTCTTCGTGTTCTTCTTGGTATTGTTTTGCCAGTTCCAATCAATGTCTTGGCCAATATGATTCGCGGCCTGTCTCATTTAGCTGGAGTTTCCTTCATCAGCTTAGCTTGACTTCTGTTGCTTCTATCGTTAGCTCCTTTTTATTTTTTTTGTGGCACTCCCAACTTAGCAGGCAACATTTGGGGCCACCTGCTGTGTCGCCGCGGCGATTTGTTGGCCATTCGTCACATGGCCCGGCACCCCAATTGGCCAATGGCGCCGAAAGTGGCTCCGTCGACCCATCAACATCAACATCAACCCAGTAAAACTTTTTCCCACGCACGTCGAATTCGCTGTTTAAGCAATTGGCCAGTGCAAATTATGTAAAATCTGCTGTTTTCTTTTATTTATATTTTTTTGTTTGTGTCGCTTGCATTGCGTCGCACAAAAGCCAAATAGAGTTTCTGGCAAATCAAAAGAACAATAATAAAGCCAACCTCAGCGGAAACCAGCCACAGAGAAACCAGCTGAGGTGTTGGGACAACGCCAAAAAGACAACGTGCTTTGTTTATAAACAACACCAAAAAATAATATTGCTCGAGACATTTATATAATCGAATCATCAAATTGGTCTTTTGTATATTTTTGTTAATTATTTCCGTTTGCTTCTCTTGCAGGTTAAACGTCCCAAAACAGAGCACACGGATACACATGAACGCAATCGGTAAGCATTCCTTATTTTTGTATTATTTATTATTATTATTAATATATACAGAAAATGAAAAATTTGCTTAATGGGCGTTTATAGTTATGGCATAGCTACTGCAATATTCAGCTACTTCTTTGCGATTATAAAATCAGAAGGATTCAATGAATTTTTTACTATGCTCAACATTTGAAAATAACGAAAATTATATGCGAAATTCTTAAAATATATAAAAGAAATACCAAGACATCACGTTAAATCTTGTATATATATATTTATATATTTTTTTTGTTTTTTTTTTTTTTAAAGTTAGCTTATTTAATTAGTTGTTATTTATTAAGCGAGATAATTTTGAGCCTATTTCTTTTTGAACAAGCTTGAAACTTGCTTAAATTCAAGAATATTTGCCGGATTGATAGTTACTATGATTTTCTATCCTAATACATATTTCAATGGAATACTATATGGGACACAATTTGCTATGATTTGCTTTGAGGATTCCTTCTGAAAATTTTAATATATCGCTGATTAAAAAAATTAACTTAATGACTTTATAGTCCACACTGTCCTTTTTCTTTTCGAATAAGCATGATTCTTGCTGGAATTCAAGTTTCTATGACTATCTATTCTAATATATATTTTAATTAAAAACAACAACTGCTTCTGGCTATAGAGACACAATTTGCTATGATTCCGGCCAAAAATTGATATATATCTCTGAATCTAACAAGTTAGCTAATTTACTACATAGTCCACATTGTTCTCTCAAGAGTTCGATTAGTATTTTAAGACCTGCTTAAATCGTTAAAATCATTCTCTAATATATCCTAGCATTATTTTGAGCACATGTTGTGCATCCTTGCAGCTGTAAGGATAGACAATTTGTAACAGTAACGTTCCAGTCAAAAAGTGATCCCGCTTCACACTTGCCGCCAACAGCAACAGCAACAACAACAACAACAACAACAAGTGTTCATAAATTTTGACAAATTTCAATTGCATTTTGCATTGGGACCCTTCACATTTCAGCACAACACATGCCACAATTTCAGCTCGCAAAGAATTCAAAGAATTTCCTCGCCTGCCCGATTTGAGAATTATTTAAAAAGAATCGACAGAGTGTCAGAGCACTTAACACTTGGCACAAAGTACCAAAAATATCCAAAAAAAAAAAAAAGAAGAAGAAGAAGAAAATAACGAACCATGCCCAACAACTTAAGAGGCTTAGGGCGGCTTAACGGTTATTAAGCAGGTCGCAGGCCTATTAAATGCAGCTCCTTTTGTTTAAAATATGTGTGGCATTCATAAGACACATTTGCTGCTTGCTCATTTCCCTCAAATCGAAGTTCTTTAAACACACATTATTATGAACTGCCATCAAAACTGACATCAGCTGCATGCCCCCCCAAAAAAATGAGCAGCACACGCTTCAGTTTTCACACACTTCATGCCCCATCCCCCTCTCCGTTCTGTGTGGATCCCTTGGTTGCCCTTTTTAGGCAGCAGCCAAGGGAACAAGACTGTCCCAAGACTCTAGGTGTCAAATTCCCAAGGAAGCTGGGCACTTTATTTACCTCTTCCTGGTCGATTGCATTGTTAAAAAGAAAAAATGAAAAATGACGACAAATTGGATCGGAAAGCATACAAAAAAAAAACAATAAAGGGGAAAAAATAACCAAATATAGAGAAAATTATTATAGATGTAAACTGGGTGAGCTTTAAATATTATCCAAATAGTTTGCTTAACTCTAATGAAACTTGACACCAGCTTTTTAGGCGGGGGAAGGGCTCTTAAAATAGCTAATAATTATATGAAATATGAAAATATCTTTTCTGTTTTGAACTCAAGAAGTTTTTTTTTATTAATTTGATCGTCGTTCAAACTTCTTTACACTGCAAACTGCTTTTGTTTTAAGTTTAGATTAATATTAATGTTAGTCATTTTTTAAAATTATTATTAGTAGCCATATAACGGTACATTCCTTAAAGTTCGTCTCACCTGAAGTAGCGACAATCCAACTCCAACACACAAACACAGTTTAGCCATAAACTTGAAACTGAAGAGCTCTCTGTGTATTTGAGAGCGTAAATAAATAAATAATATTTGATAAATTGCACACAGACACAACAACTTAAAATTGTGGCCGAGGCGTAGGAGGGAACCCGGAGACATATTGTTTGAACAACTTTATTTAATTGCAGACGAGAAGGATTGGATTACCAGCTGCTCCGAGAGAGGCCACAAGAATATTTGAATGACTGCACATATTTCATTTGTTTTGATTTTTCGAGCGTTGATTTATTTGATTTCTTATTGGAGTTTGCTTTTTATTGGGCTCTTCGAAATTAGTCTACTTAATTTGTTTCGGCAATTCAAGCTAGTTAAATAGGAATTAGGAGACGAAGAAGAATCTGAAGTTGAAGCAGCGAAGAAAGAGGAGAGTGAGAGAGAATAACAATAACAGAATTGGTCGCTGCTTAAACAGTCAAACATTTGCTGCACACATGCTTCCTTCGGACTACGGGACTTGTCCGCACATGCCCAAAATGGATTGGGTTTGGCAAAGGGAAGGGGCCTGAAATGCAGGGGCCTCTTAAGTGCCTCTCAAAAGGCATTTTAAATGATTTCCTTTTTATGCCAAGCAAACAGAGAGGCAGACTGACAGAGAGAGAGAGAGAGAGCGAGAGCGCGCTAAACAATATTTATAACACTTGACAAGATTTTTTTTGAGAGCGACTGCGACACACTTGACTTTGTTTTTGGTCGGTTCTAAGCAAACGACGACACTGACGACGACGACGTCGACTTTGACGAGGACTGCAACAATAACAATAACAACGACAACGACAACGTGCCGTTAATTTTATGGCTGTTTAAAGATTATTGGAAATTATTTTATGAGTTTACTTAACGAGCAAAACGTTTTGGTTTCTCTCCATCCCTACCCTTCTCTCCATGTTATTTCCTTTGTGTCCCCGCACTTGGAGTAGTCGCCGTTTGAGCTAGGATAATTGGGAATTGGTAATGGATAAGAAATATGTTTTATATAGCTAGCAGCAGTTCTTTGAAATTATGGTCAAATCTACTTATTTATTAAGGCAATTTTTTGATTTAATAAGGTCAATTTTAGAATTTACAACATTTTATGCAATAAGACAGATTAGGAAAATATTTAAAAGAAAGAAAATTACTTTTAAATTATAATCATTGATTATTTTTATTTATTTATTTAATTAATATTATTGCACACGCTTATATGAATTATTTTAATAATATGTATTGTCTTTTGCTTTGTAAAATTTTAATTGAATATAAGTAATTTCATTTTAAAAATAATTTAAGTAAGAAACTTAAAAATAGAGAGAAAGGAATATAATCCATAGTCAACTTAATTACATAAATAAATGAAATATAAATAACTCAATCCTTATCAACATTCTCACTCAAACTTAACTTACATTTTATTTACTTTTAGTCTCTGCCAAAACCAACAACAACAGCAACAACAACAACAACAACAGCAGCTCCAACAGCAGCAACAGCAACAGCAACAACACCAACAACACCAACAACAGCAGCAACAGCAACAGCAGCAACAACAACAACAACAACAGACACATTCAAGCGCCGTGTTGGCCACCAGCAATGGGCCCAGCAGTGCCGGCGCCAGCGTGGGCGTTGGCATTGGCGTGGGCGTGGCCGGGCAGTGCAGCCCACTGGGGCTGCCGCCACAAATCCAACCGCTGCAGCCAACAATTGGCGCGCTAAACAACCACTTTGCCAGCAACAACAACAACAACAACAATAACAGCAACCACAACCAGAATTCGAACTCGAATCCCAACTCGAATCCAAATCCGAGCAGCTGCAGCTTGGCTGCTGCCGCCTCAAGCTTCGCCCAATCGTCCGGCAGCAGCTTCTCCACATATCAGCAGCAGGCCAGCGATGATGTTGGCGTTGGTGTCGTCGGCGTCGGCGTCGGCGTGGGCGTGGGCGTGGCCCATCCAGTTGCCATGTCGCATTGGGCGCACGAGACAAACAGCGGCAGCGGTGCTGTTGGCAACAGCAGCAGCAGCGTCAGCCTAGCGTCCGCCGTCAAATCCGAGTCCCGCAGCCCAGGCCAGGCGATCCACACTCATCCGCTGGACAATGCATCCGCCGCTGCGGCCGCCGCCGCCGTCTACGGCTGTGTCGACAGCAGCGCCTCCGTCAACTCCTCGGCTGTGGCAGCTGCCGCTGCCGCTGTCTACGACAGCAAACATGATTATTACTACTACAACAGCATGCAACAATATACTCCGCCGCCATTCTACTCCGGGTATGGGACACCGTATGCCGCGGCGAGTGCGGCACGTGGCGCCAAAATGGAGCCGGCCGCTGCAGCTGCCGCGTATCTCTCCTCCAGCTATGCGAGTGGGGGCAACAATAATTCCCAGCTTTATAGCAATCCCTATGCGGGCTACAATAATTTTGGCCAGCAGGATTACGGCGGATACTACAATGAACAGTATGGCAACTATTATAATCCGGCCAATTATTCACCGTATGCGGTGAGCTCGCCCAGCTCGAGTGCCAGTCATGGCTTTCATGTGGCCACCGCCTCATCGAATCTCTCGGAGAGTCCAACGGACACGCATTCAACGACACCCGTTCATCCGGCCACACACTCGCCGCACTCGCCCCCGCTGCCCATCTCGATGTCACCGAATGCGGGCATTCAGGTTGTCAACGCAGCGACGGCGACATCCTCATCCGCCACGCTCAACTCCAGCGGTGGCAGCACTGGTGGCGGTGGCGCTGGCTCAGCGACATCGGCCAAGACGACGCCGACAGGGAAGACGGGCAGGGCGCGCGGACGACGGCATCAGCAGCCGAGTCCGACGCGCAGCACTGCATCGGATACGGGCAATGGGGAGACGGTGAAGCCGCCGGAACGTGTGTTCGTCTGGGATCTGGACGAGACGCTGATCATCTTCCACACGCTGCTGTCGGGCAGCTATGCCAATCGCTACACCAAAGACCACAGCACCCTGATGACCATCGCCTATCGCATGGAGGAGATGGTCTTCAACATGGCCGATACGCATTTCTTCTTCAACGAGATCGAGGAGTGCGACCAGGTGCACATCGATGACGTCAGCTCCGATGACAATGGCCAGGATCTGAGCACCTATAACTTTGCCACCGACGGCTTTCACTCCGGCAACCCACCAGGCGCGCCACCCAATCTCTGCCTGCCCACCGGCGTTCGCGGCGGCGTCGACTGGATGCGCAAGCTGGCCTTTCGCTATCGCAAGATCAAGGACATCTACAACAGCTACAGGGGCAAGTAAGTACCAAAACAACGGACATTAATCAATGTGATCCATTAATTATAGATTTAATTCTAAATAAGAAACTGGAGATTTAATTCAAATATTCATTGAGAAATTTTTTATTTAGTATTTTCCTTATTCAAAATAAAAGTAGGAATCTAAAATTTAAATAATAATCCCATCTGTAATATTTAAGTCTATATTCTGAAATTATTATATAATTATTATTTACTTTGCTTATATTATAAATATTTATTCAACAATAGTGATTCTTCAATTTATTAATTTCCACATAAATAAATAAATTAAAATCAATTTTTCAACCTTTTCTTGCTTTGCTTGAATTTAATTTTAACTATATTCAAAGTTCGAATTTTAATGAAGTCAAAACTTCAATTTTAAATAAAATATTTAATTTAATTATATTTAATTTATTTTTGCATATGTATGAAAAATTAATGTGATTATTATTGTTATAACTATTATTTTGACTTTTAAATTACGATTAAATTTATAAATAATTTGAATTTAATTTTTGTTATTTTATTAACTGTTTTTTTTTTAACAAATTACTAATTGAATTCGCTCTCTTTTAGTGTTGGCACTCTGTTGGGTCCTGGCAAGCGGGATGTGTGGCTGCAGATCCGCTCCGAGATCGAGGTGGCCACCGACAATTGGGCCACCTTGGCGCTGAAGTGTCTCAGCATGATTGCCCAGCGCGAGAACTGCGTCAATGTGCTGGTCACTTCGACGCAGCTGGCGCCGGCGCTGGCCAAAGTGATGCTCTTCGGCCTGGGCGGCATCTTCAACATTGAGAACATCTACAGTGCCCACAAGATTGGTGAGTTACCTAACAATCCAATCCCAATCCAATTTCATAATCAATCTTCAATCAATCTTGTTCCAACAGGCCAGGAGACTTGCTATGAGCGAATTGTGACGCGCTTTGGTCGCAAGAGCACCTACGTCGTGATTGGCGATGGCTCCGAGGAGGAGACCGCTGCCAAGGCCATGAACTTCCCCTTCTGGCGCATATCCGCACACAGCGACATTCGTGCCCTTTACACCGCCCTCGACATGGGCTTCTTATGAAAGGCCTATCGCGTTTTCAGACGCTGCGAAATCGCGAGCGCGTTTTTCGTTCAGTTTTGAGTACAAAGAATGAAACATAAAAAAAAAAATGAAATGAAATGGGAAATCAAATGAATCAACATAAATTAACAACTTTAATTTATTTATCTGTATGTGTATGTGTATGAGACATAATTTGTAAACCAGCGCAAAATAATTTAATTATTTTGTTTTGAGAAAAAGAAAAGAAAACCAACAATTATATTTTAATGCCAAGACTTTAAATGTATTATATAGTTTTTAACATTAATCTCAACAAACAAAAATCAAGCATAAGAAAAGTTCTACGCGAGCAGCAAAAAATATGAATTTGTTTATAATATTCTATAATTAATGTATTGTAAATTAACGAGTAACTACCACATAAATAACTAAATATATAAATACATAAATAATAATAATACGTATCTAGCACATTAGAGTAGCAAACAATAGAAACACAAGCGGGGAGGAGCCGGAGGAGAGCATCAGTTTGAAAGAGTGGGTAAACGGAGCAAACACAAACAAAAAAACACGTAGCTTAACTGTCTTTTAGTTTAAACAAAATCAAAGAAAATTAACAATTAAACAATGTAGTATTCAAATTTTAAATAACTATTATAGCTGCATATATAAAACTATATTTAAAATATAAAAAAAAAAAACCAAAACAAAATAAAACAACAACAACGCACTGTATTAAAAACATATTTGAAAATTCTTTTGTCATAGGGTTTTTTGTTTAATCAAATATTTGCTTTAAATATTTGTTTCAATAAAATCGTTATTAAATAATTGTGTGTTACGTTTTTTTCAAATAGGTGGCGCTCTTGGCGTCACTCAGCTTTTGTCTGTGCTATTTGAGGCTGTTAAAGACTGCTGGCTATGAAAGCAACTCTTTTGGTTCATGTACTCGCACTCGCAGCCAACTTCAAATCGGTTCGTGCTGCCACACCGCATATTAGTGCTAACTTAGCCATTTTCTAGCCAAATCAGAGCATTTGAATGGTGGCTTGCTTTCATCAC
The DNA here is from genome assembly GCA_035042405.1 of Drosophila demipolita. NCBI lineage: Eukaryota > Metazoa > Arthropoda > Insecta > Diptera > Drosophilidae > Drosophila > Drosophila demipolita. Next base: position 3,994,195 of record JAWNLI010000044.1, on the reverse strand, counting down.
ATTAGTTGTATATTTCGACGGTAGAAGGCGCATTTGCATGAAGTTAGTTTGCTTGACTGTGTGAGTGAGATGGCAATAGTTCCATTCGATTCTGTTTCACTTTAAATATAAACTGCGAAAATTGTAATAAAATTAAAAAAATTTAAAAAACCTATAACTGCTACAATTTGTTATTGATTGAGTTTACAACTTTATTTAATTAATTTCTGTGAATATTATTGCAATTGTTTACTTGGCTCACCCTAATGCCTAAATGCAACTTGACTGCTCAATTAGTTGGCTTGCAACCGCAACATGGTGCAAGGTGTGAAAAATTGCATCGAAAGAGTTTAATTGAAATTCATAACTGCCCCTTCAACAACAGCAGCAACAACAACAACAACAACAAGAACAACACCTTGCCGCTGCCACTTTGGCATCTGTTGCATGCCTCACGTGTCTCACCTGTCTCATCTGTGATTGGGAATCTGGGAGTCGTGCGCTTAACAACAAGTCGTTAACTATGATTTGTAATCTCTGCATCTGGCCAAGCTCCTGCTACTCCACTAAGGAGGGGGACAGGTGGGACAGGTGGGGGGATTGGGGATTGGGTTGGGTGATCTGTTGATGAGGATGAGCTCGTGTTTAATGATAATTTCACATGACGCGCACAGTTGTAAAATTTTATCGTCCAAAATGTCTGACGCGCAAATCAATTTTTATTATTTTATCGTCAAAGCGAACAGAGAAATGGCCAACAACTGGCAACGTGGACGGACTGCATCATCTATCTCATAACTAAGCCCTCAACTGGCAGCAGCGGGGCAATCATCATTGCGCAGGAGTTGCCGCCAACCAGGCCCATTCACAGTCTCAATCGTGGCCAGAACAATAGAAGGCCCATTCCAGGCTTAACAATGCACAAAATCATTATCAGTAATTATGCATTGTTCGCAGGACAGCAAATTGGTATTGGGGATTTGGGTTTGGTTGCTTTCAAGGCAATCCTTGTCGGTATTTTTTTTTTACTTATTTTTTATTTCATTTTTTGATTGATTGCCTGATTGCAGTTGGCCTTGAACTGCACCCGCCTGCAAATTTATATATATATATATATATTTAGTTGTTGCGTATTAATAGACTCTGGTTGCACACACCTTGTCCTAGTCCAGCGCATCCACAGTGGTTCAATCATGTTAATAATTCATAATTATACATAAATTATATTTTTATCTACTCTCTATGAAATGCATGTAAAATCTGTGAATATCTCTCTTTAATCTTTTGCTTCATCTTGGCTTAAATATATCTCAGCAGCTGTATTTACCAAGCAATTTCCGAATTAGTTGATAACAAAAATAAAGACTTAGAGTTTGAGGCGACGCAGCAAGTTGCAAGCATAAATCACTCAACTGCTGCCCTCCTGCCACACTCTCCCCAATGCAATACTACATGCAACACTATAGTTGTGTGCAAGCGCTAATGGTGAGGGGGGGGGAGGGGAGGAGACAGTAGAGGGGCGAAACCAGAGTAAGCCAGATGCTGCAGGCTTTTATTGCTGGCTGGAACAGGCTGATGTATTAAATATCCAATTACGAAGATAACAATATATTTCCCAGTTAAATTCATATAAAAATAAATAATGTATTTTTGTAAATATTACTAAAATTAAAATGAGGTATTAATGAAAGTAAGATTTAATTTCATTTGAGTTGCGTAGAACAGAAATAGAAAATAGTTAGATAACTAAGTAAAATAAATGAATAAAATTAAAGCCCCACCAATTAAATTACTTTTAAAATATTAATAAGCTGACTTAAAAAAAATAATCTCAGACATTTTTTAGTTAGGCATAAATTTTCAGAATTTTAAATCGTTGCATTTAAAGAATTTGATTAAATAAGAATTGTTATACATTTTCTTATAGAAATGTGACTTTTGTATGTAGGAATTATTATTTAATTGTAAAATATGTCAAGATGAATGCAATTTTAGAAAAATTATTTAGGAATAATTTAATATATTTTTTTACTCACATATATTCTTTGCTGGCAGATCAATTTTTATTTTACTTTTACTACAACATATTTCAAATTCCGTCTGATTTCGTTTTCATTTCCTTTCGAAAAGGCAGTTATTTTTGTCATCATATTATCATATTATTAAAAGACAAACCCAGAAAAATTAAAATTGTATTATTAAATAAATGTTTTAAGTGCTTTGTCAAATAAATTATTATGTAACTTTTCTAGCTGCAAGTTGTAAGACATGAAAAAATAACAAAATAAATATGAAAATAAACGTTTCACTTATAGGCTCAGAATATTCAAATTATTGTATTAACACTTTTTATAAACCTTTTTTTTAATGAAATTTCAGCATTGTAAATAATAATTAAATGGTTTTTAAAAGATCGAATATTAATATTTTAGCTAACTTTTTGGGCGCCACTCGCTGGGATATGTGGAGACTGAACACGGAACACTGAAAACTGAAAACTGGACATTGCAGTTCTCACATGGTCAGTTGTTGGCGTTGGGTCATAAATTAAACTGCATTTGGCTATTTTTGTAGTCATTAGGAACGGTTGCAGATTGTCTTCTTTGCCAGTTTGCCAGTTTGCCTGTTTTCTCTGTTTGGATTTGGCAGCGACTTTGTCCTGATTCCTTGGCCAGGCTGACTAGCTGGCTGGTTGGCTGGCTGGTTGGCTGGCTGGCTGGCTGTTTGGCTGGCTGGCTGTTTGGCTGCGGCTGCTTGCCTTGGCTAAGAGCACAAAATGCTGGCAAAGTTTTAATGAAGTCGTGCTTAAAGTTCTACTGCACTCATGTCTGGCCAAGACTTCTGCTTTAGACATTAAGCGGAAATGGCATTATGAGTTATGTGACTCTCTCTCTCTCTCTCTCTCTCTCTCTTTCCCTGTATCTCTGTCTCTGTCTAGCTCTTTGTCTTACTTTGTGTCAGAATGTGCAACAGTTCCATTAACATAATTAATGTGCGTATCTTTTAAGCTTAAAACTGTTGCTGCTTCTGTTTGCCTTTTGGCCTTGTCTTTGCCATTGTGGCCACAACTGATGCGTAGATTTTCATTATCTGCATTACAATTAGCTTAATTCCATATCAAATTTAGATCTCTTTAGTGACAACTTCATCTCATTTGCAGACATAACTCTTTGCAATATCTGCTGCAGCTCATTTAACATCAAGTCGAAATGCCAAATGATTACGACTAGAGTTGTGTGTATGTGTGTGTGTGTGTGTGTGTGTGTGAGTGTGCGTGCATGTGTGTGTTGTGTGTGTGTTTTCTTGAGAACGCTCTATTTGGAGCAATTATGCTGTTTATGACTTCATTTCAAGGCCAAGCTTGTTGAAGCTGGTTACTTAATAATCGCACCTGATTCAACTGTTGGCCAACTCATTAGACGGAAAGCGTTTCGAGGTTATTTTTCATTTTCATATGCTGCTCAAGTTGTTAACTTCATAATACTTGTACTTATTCGGTTTATACAAACTAATCTGCATGATGAATCAACTCTTGGTAAACTTCTTTTAATGGCTTTCAAAATTGAGTTGGACGGCGTTAAGCTCCATTCAAAATTAAGAGGCACTTTTGATTTACCACCTTAGTCCAATTTTAAATATAGATAAATGTAAATAATATACTACTTCATAAACAGCTTTACTATAGTTATAAAATTTGATTTATTCTGCATTTAAATGGCCTTAGTTTACTTATATAAATTAAAATATAATGTTGATTAATTCTGCATTTAAATGAAGTAGAATTTTCATATTTTGAATTACTCAAAGTTGACAAAATCAAGCATTAAAAAAATTGCCATAAACTTAAGCTGATATCAGAAATAGATGTTCAGTTTAAATTAAAGGCATAATTTTTTATTTTATGAGAGAAGATTATTCATACCCTAACTTTATTTTCTGTATTTGATTTTTACATTTAATTTAATTTAAAATATTTTTAATTACTCATTGAAAGATTGCAAACGAACTTAAGCTGCCAGAAATAGATATTCAGTCTGAATTAAAAGTTGAATTAATCAAATTTTTTTTTTAAAAAGAAGTATTTTTCATAACCCAACGAAACTTTTAGTATTTGGTTACAAATCTTTAGAGCAGCGTCGGACAACTTACATAATTTAATACAAGTAGCACCTATTTTTTTTATAATAAATACACTTAAACAAGTTGTAAAACTTAATAAACTTTTAATGCACTTCTTAGTAAGTTTTGTGCAAAAACTTTTTCGATGAGCCAGTTGGGAATTATTTATTTATTTACTGTAAGCAAAAGTTAAGTTAAATCTTTTTGCCATTTTCAGTCTAAAATTGAACAATGATTCGCAACTGCTGCACTGAGTGCACTCACAAACCATTTTTAAGTTGCACTCGAAAACTCAACAAAAAAAGGACGAAGAAGAAGAAGAAGAAACAGTGGCAGTGGCAGGGGCAGAGGCAGAGGCAGTGGCAGAGGCAACAAAGGTGTTGACTGCTTAAGCAGCGGCGCAGACATGTGTGAAATATGATACGCTCATTAAGGGTGGCCCTTTTGCACATGATGCCCCAACCAGGCCCCTCTCCTTACCCCTCTACTCGCACCTATCCGCAACCCTCCCTCTTTGGCAACCCAATTGGCCTGGCGGCGCGCTACGCAAGCCAAGTGCATAAATAAATGGTGTGTGTTCCCGTCTCTTTCTTTTAAGAAGAAAGATGATGATGATGATGACGTGGATAATGATGTTGATGATGATTATGATTAGGGCATTGCAGCGTTAAGCGGCTGCAAAATTGGCGCACAGCTGCGACCGCCATCTGTGATATATGTATACAATTTGAAGGCTCGGTTCTGGCCAACAGCAAGGACCCTGCTGCTGCCAACATCAACGACATCAACACCTACCCAGACACCGAGGGGAGGAGAGGGAAGTGGTTGGCTGCTTTTACCACCCAGCCGGGGAGCAATCAAAAAGGCCACAAGCCGAGCGAGAAACTAAAGCAGCGAAGCAAACTAAAGTCGGCCATAAGCAAAGTAAACTTGGGCGAAAAGCAAACAAGTCAACTGGTTTTATTTATATTCTCTTTTCATTTTTTATTCAGACCTAGAACACATATGCGTTTTTCAAAAATGCACTGTTATTTTGGCCATGCATTTGCATATTAACTTGGCCAGCACGTTATAAATACTGCAAGCCACAATTTGTGAAATGGCTGTGAATAAATAAATTAATATGAACAGAAAGTGTATGCAAAAAGTTGACTAAGAATATGAAGATTAATGTGAATATGAATATGAATTTAAGTATGAAAATTACTATATATGAATATTTAAATGAAAATGAATGTAAATATGAATATGAGTATGCAAGAAATAAAAATGTTAATTGTCGTTAAATATTAATACAAATGTTAACACTTAATTAAAAAACATATTTGTTAAGTTTATTTTTATTGTGTATGCCCTAAATTGACTAAGAATACGAAGATGAATGAAAATATGATTAAAAATGAAAATTAATATAAATCAAAATGAATATAAACTTGAATTGAGTGTCAATAAATCAAAACATAAATAAATAAACAATATTAGTACAAATAAACATAAATTAATAAGTTTATTTTATTGGGTATGCCCAAATTTGAATATGAATATGAAAATGAATGTGAATATGATTAAAATTAATATGAATATGAAAATCAATATATATGACTATAAAAATTAATATATATGAATATTAAAATGAAAATAAATGTTAATATGAATTTGTGTTTCAATGAATAAAACATAAAAATAGGCAAACAATATTAATACAAATGTAAACACTTATTTGAAGAAAAAAAAACATAAATAGTTAACTTTATTTTATATTATTCCCAGCACAATATACACAAATTTAATTTAAATCAATTCTTACTTTTTTGTTGTTTCTAAAGTGCATTAAGAATTCGTTGAATTATTCTTGACTTGTTCGTTTTTTATAGTGCGTGTCCAAGCGGAATAATAAATCACCATAACGCCCACCTCAATGCGAACTAAGATCAACGATTAAGTCATCATCATCAACTGCAGCCCCAGACTGATACCCAGTTAGACAGAGCGAGAGAGAGAGAGAGAGAGAGAGAGAGAGGGAGGGAGGAAGCAGAGAGCATCTGAGGTGGAAACAATGCGTCGTTGTCGTCTCAGTTTTTGATGTTACTGATGTTGGCGTGCCCAAAAGCTGCCTCGAGGTCAGACCCGGGATCGAGTGTAGGTTTCTGTCTTGGGTTTTGGGCCTCATTTTCTGAACGGAGTCGGAACGCCAGCCGGCCAGCCAGCGACAAAGCCAAAGCCAAGTTCACAAGCGCCACAGGGGCAGCTCATTTAAAGTCCAACAGAGATGTTATTGGCCAGGCCAAGCAATGAAGCCATTTACAAGTATTTACAATCTGACCAAGTTGGAATTTTAGCTAGAGAACAGAACATGAGCGAGAGGGGTGAGTGAGTCAAAGTGGGGAGGAGGCATGGGTTGAGGTTGATGGAAGGGAAGGAGGGGAAGGTGGTAAATAACTTAAAGAGCAACTTTTATTTTGCTATGTAAAATGATTAACATCGAAAAATATTCGAACTTTTTGAATTGTCTTATTATGAAAACAGTTTCTGATAAGTAGAAAAACTTGTTGTAATTTGTCAGAAATATTTGGAAAAAAAATAGAGAAGCTAATTTAAATAAAACTAAAAAAGACCAAATATGGAAGAATGAATAAATACTAAATTAAATTGAAATTAAGTTTGATTATTTACATATTTATTAAATAAAGAACTTACAAAAAACCAAGTAAAATAAATGTATCTAAAGCAATAAAAAATAATCAAATTAAATTTTGAAATGTGTGCAATAAAAGACAAGTTATGGAATAATTAATTAATACTGAATAAAATTGTAAGTTTAAAAGTATTTTTGCATTTTTATATTTATTAAATTTTTATTAAATAATGCAAGAAAAATAAAGATTTCAAAAGCAATACAAAATATACAAATTAAAAATGTGAAATCTATGCAGAAGACAAGATATGGAATAATAAATAAATACTTAATTAAATTGTAATTAAGCTTCAAAATAATATATTATTTTTTATATTTATTAAATTTGTATTCAATAAAGCACTTACATAAAAACCTAGTAAAATAAAGGTTTCTAAAGCAATAAAAAATATTAAATTTAAAATTTGAAATGTATGCATGAAACAAATATCTAAATATAAATTACATTCAAAAGTGCCATTTCAATTCCAAATTGATGTCAGTTGTATTTAATAAATCTCAAGAAAATTGATTTATTCAAAAATTCAAAAATCTGATCAAGTCTACATTTAAAAATATTTAAAAACACTACACAATTTGCAACACTTAGTTAAAATTTCTACACACACAAAAAATAAAAAAAAAAGGGAATTTTTTTAGTTTGAGTAAATAAAAATATTTGCAGAATTACCATGGATGATGAGGATGAATTTGAGGGTTGGCCACCAGCAAACTTGAATAGTTTGGCCATACCCAATGATCCGGAGTTGCTGCAGGAATATGAGTTGTACCGCACCTCCAATGGGACGAGGCGACTCCACAGCGAGCGGAATCGGGGGATTTATGCCGAGGCATTGATTGACAACGAACGTCTGGGCACCTTGGCCAATCTGTGTGTGCGTGCTCTGGCCAAAATGGGCAACAGACACATTGCGCCGGCAGTGAAACGGGATCCGCTCAAGTTGCGCATCCATTACGATGCTTTGGACGTGAATCTGCCGCTGAAGGATTGCTTTTTTGTGGAGGATTTGCGCTTCTGGCGTCGTGTGGTGCTCGCCAAGAGCCCCAATAAATCGCTGGCGCTGAAGAAGCTCGATGAGTATGATTGGCGTGGTGAGGGCATTAGTCTGAAGTATGTGGAGCTTGTCGAATCCTGTCCAGCCGCCTACTGGCCCGAGCAGCAGATGGCCGAGCTGGCCCACCTGGTGCGCCAATATGTGAGGACGATGCACATTAGCCATCTGCAATCCCTGACGGAAAATGCATTTATGCATTATGTGGAAAGTGAATCCGAACTGGATGTGACATCGGACGAATCGCTACAATCCGAAATATCCAGTGATGAAAGGTAAAATTTATTGATTTATTTAAATTGAGAATGTTTATTCCATTAGAATTGAGGTAGATTAATTAAAGTAATTAAAAGGAATTAATATTAATTTAATGACAAATTTGGTATAATACAAAAATTAAAAAAAAAAATTTCTTAAAAATAATTCGTTTAAAAAAAAACATCCTTTAAGCAAATGCGAGATAGAAAATTGCAATTCTTAAAATAATTAAACTCAATTTCATTTACAGCGATACAGCTGACGAGGAGCAGGCGGAGGAGGAGGAGGGTGAGGAAGAGGAGGAATCGATTATGGAAGCGACGAGCAAGCAGAAAACCCAATTGCATATTTCGCCCAAGCCGAAAATAGTTAATATTGGATCAGGAGTCAGCTTGGACAATTTCCACAAAGGTGCCAATCGAGTGGGCATACAGATAAAGAAGGATGTCCCCCAGGACGAGTTTCGGGCAAAGCGGAGAGAGGCGAGAGCAGCTCGCAATGTGGCGCGCCAGCAGATGAGGAACCTGCAGCTGGAGAAGAAGGCGGAGCACGAGCGGCGCAAGCAGAGTCGTCAACTGCGACGCCAGCCGCCCGAACCGGCGCCCAAGGGCAAGAAGAAGAAGAAGAAGAAGAAGGCCATCGATGGCGTATTCGATTTGGAGGTGGAGCCAGAGCCGGAGGATGCCATGGAAAAAATCGTGGATGGCCGCAACAAGGAGCAACTGATGCGGCGCATCAAGCGCTACGATTATCCGGCCAAGGATTGCCATCACATTGATTTGAGCTTTGTGCGCTATTTCGATCGACTGGTCTCGCTGACCATCGAGTTCCTGGGTCCTCGGATGGAGCTGGATTATCACAAGCGGCATTTGAACTTCTCCTACGATGACATGGTGCATTTGGCCAAGGGATTGCGCAATCTGGAGCAGCTGCGGGTCTTCCGACTGCGCAACAGTTGCATGGATAAAACCAAGATGTTGATCTTGGTGCGCATCCTCAAGCAATTGGACAAACTGGAGATTGTTGATTTTGGCTACGATCAGCTGGACGATAGTTGTGCCAGTGCCTTGGAGATGCTGCTGGAGCGGAGGACTATGTTGAAAACATTGGAATTGGAGTACAATAAACTGGAGCGTGGCTCGTTGGAGGCCATTGGACGTGCGCTGAAGTATCACGCCTTGCAGGAGCCCGAGGCCAAGCCGCTGGAGTATCTGGGCTTGGCACACAATCCCATCGGGGTGCATGGGCTGTCGCTGCTCGTCCATGACCTAGTTGGGACACATCATGTGCGGGAGCTGAACATCAATGGCGCCTTGGCTGAGCCTGTCCGGTTCGCCGGAGTTATTAGCTTTCTGTTGCGCAATCACAGTGCTTTGCGCGGATTGCAGATGGCGGCGATCAAACTGAATCCTCAAGTGGGCCGAGAGATTATCTGCGCTCTGGAGACGAATCACAAAATTACTGAATTCGATTGTCGCGCCTGTGATCTGGACACGGACGAGGAGTTCGAGGCTGATCTCATCGTGCGTCGCAACAAGTACGAGCAACTGCATCCTTATTTGGGCGACGAGACTCAAACGGAAAAGAGCCTTTTGGAGTACTTTGCTGGCCGCAAGCATCCCATCATGAGCAAAGTACAGGATCAGCAGTCGAAGCGGGAGGAGTGCATCAGGATGCGGCAACCCGAGGTGTCCTCCGAGGACATCGTCGTCGAGGAGGTCAAGGAGGAAGAGGAGGAGGAGGAGTTGGACATTTGGGCAGTGCTCGGTGCCAATAAGCCAGATCCTCAACCAGTCGTAGAAATAATTTCCAATACCTCCTCCGATTTGACCAATGAAGCATTTATTTACGACACGAGCAATTTCACTGCGGAGGAGTTCCGAGAGCATATGTTCCTACCAGGACCAGGGAATCGTCATTATTATTTTCAGAGTCAAAATGAAATGTGAGCTGCTGCAGCACATTAAATACAATTTTAGAGTTTTTGAGCAGTTTAATAAATTGAGAAAAGCATTAAAAGCAAATAAAATCAACTTTTATTTATATATTTTATTTTATCATTATTTTTGAGGGAGATTTAAATGGAAATAAAAATATATGTTAAGAATTTACATTAAAAATGTATCTATAGAAATTCAAAAATAAATAATTGAATATTTATTTAATCAATTAAATTAAAATGTTTAAGAATTTCAATAGTTCAAATTTGAAGAGCAGAATTCGAACTACAAAAATAGTTGTTATAAATTGTTTGCTTTTAAATATGTGTAAAAAATAGTTGCCTCATTTACAATGTTACTAAACTTGCTGGAATATTAAATTGCTACAAAGTTATATAAAACAGGTCCAATAAAATAAATAAACCAGTCATAAAATAGCTAAACAAAAAAATCAATCAAATTGCTTTCGATTCTTGTTTTTTTAGTCGATTAAATTTTTGCATATTTATGCTAAAGTGAAAGGTCAAAACTCATTTCAGGCTTTAGCTGAATTTAAGCAAAAACTGTGCCTATTCTGGTTGCACCTGTTGAGCATCAAAAGCCCATCTGGGCCAGATGACCCAATGCATGAATCATCTTCCTTTTGGCTTAAATTTGTGGCAATATTTTCTAATGGGTTTCGCTTGGCAACTGGCCACAAACACAATTCGAGCTGAAATCAATTGAAAATACAAATACGATTGGCAATTCATACCAAATAATAATAATAATAAAAATAATAGTAGTAGTTGTTATTGTTGTAGAGAACCGTTAACAGTTGCAACAACAAAAACAACAACAACAACAACTGAGGCAAACACCCACAAGGCACAGATTTGCCAGATCGTGTGAATTTATTGCTTAATCATGCGCCTTGCCATGTAAATAAATGCAAATTCGTCGTCAGACTAGTTAGAGTGGTTCATCCGTTAGGTGCCCAACTGGCAACTAGCCAGAGGTCTCCAGGCGCAGGGATTGTCCAGCTGGACACGCTTTTGTGTGGGGGGTTCACCAGGTAGGCGTTAATTCCCAGCAGCTTCAGCTCCAGCTTCAGCTCCATCTTCATTGTGCAAGTGGGTCGACAACTGATGCAACTTTTGCTGTTTGTTTTAGTTTACTGCGTGGGCGATTTCACTCGTAAGCACTGCAATTAATATGAGGCACATGCAACACAAGCAGCAACAGCTTGCTGCTGCCACCACCACCACCCACCCACACGCCAGCAAAAACTCAAAAACCCGTTGCGAGTCTATAACAAATCAGCGAAAAATATTTATATTTATATTTCAGTTGTTGTTGTTTTTCTAATTAGCATAATCCTTAGTTTTTGCTCTTTGGTCGGACTGCTTCTCGTTAAATAAAGCCGTAAAAATAGTTGATCATTAATAATTTAACAATTCGCATGTAGCAAATCTCTTCGAACTGTTCGCCGCTGCTGCAACGCACAACTCAACAACACACCAATGCAACATGTTTGATGTCTAACAGCGCCTGTTGCGCAAACATAGCCAGTGGCTCTTATCCCACCAGCTAAGCAGCCTTAAAAATGGGTTTTGCGCTTGATTTAATTTTAATAATAATACTTAAATTCTGCAGGCACATAATCTGTATACAAATAAATATAAATTTAAAATAGTAGTGACATATAATAATTAATTAATACATTTCATACAAATGTCTGTCAAATAAAGTGCAACAAATAATCTAGCTTTAATTAAATTGAGCTTTTTACTGAGCTTTGAGCAAATAATGCATTCAGATCTCGATTTAGTTTCAACGCCTCTGCGACAGCCACCCTCGCAATCTGCAGCTGCTGCGCTGTGTTCGAACATTGTTCAACCAAGCAACCAACCAACCAACGAAATAACCAGGCAGCCAGCCCGGCCAGCTGACTTCGAGCAAGTGTGTTGCGAGCGTCAGTCAACAAACGAGTCTCGTCGCGCGCGGTTCACGCATCGCTCGCTCAACTTGGCATACAACGCATAGAATTACAGCTGTAACTGTATCAATTTAGTGGCAGCTTGGATTTGAATTTCAGTTTCGTGAACAGTTTTTTAAATGATGTGAAATTTAACTAAATATTATTTAGTGCAGCAAATAATAACGAAAAAAAATAAAAATTTAATAATTATTTGCAACTATGTTAAAATTATATGGTTTAAACAAATTGTTTGCTAAGTTGAGAAATTGATAAATGATTGGCTCATGCATAACTGAGGTGTGAGCTCAAGTGCAGTGCTGTGTGGAGTGAGAGAGAGAGAGAGAGAGAGAGAGAGAGAGAGGTGGAGTGAGAGAGGAGGAGTGCGGTCTGCTCCAAATCGTTTTTAGAACGTGCGAAACGTTAACAGTTGCAAATTAATTGGCATAGGCCGTAAAAAATAAACACACAACATGAAGTTGCAGCTGCCCCGCATGCAAATGGAGCTGTAAGAAGAAAAATGTAAGTTTCAAAAATATTCAAATGCGCTACAAATTTAAATTGATAAACTCTAAAGTATTAAGTTAGAATTTAAATTGATAACCTGTTTAAAATTAAATTTGATTTTATTAGTGGCATAAAAGTGTGTCAAGTGTGGCAGTTGCACACTTGAGCGCATCTTAAATTAATTACTTGAATCAATATTCATTAACGGCTGCTAATCAATCGATTAAATAGTAACGGTACAAATTTTACCAAGTAGGGGGAGAATAGCCTCTAGTTAACTGAATGCGGCCAACACATAACAATTGGCTAAGATTCTTACCAGTTTAGTACTTATTTAATGTTTTTCCTTTACACATTTTAATCCCTATCAAATTTTTACTGTATTTTAAGTGGTTTGTTTTAAATTTTTAACGATGCAATTTAGAGTTTTCGTTTACTAAGTAAATTTATATACATTTTATAAAGTTTTAGGTTTTTTTTTAATTTTTTTTCTGTTAGTTTTGGTATTTGCTATTTTGCTTTTCTAGTCCAGATTTTTAATCAATTTTATAGCTTGAAATACTCTGCTGTTTATGATTTCGCCCAGATGCGCACAATTTAATTGTTTATAATTTAATGTTTATTTACTTGAATTGGTGTGCGTTGCAAGCAGCTGCAGCAGCTAAAAAAAAGTAAATGTTTAAACATAAAATCGCGTAGTTTATGAGGGGATAAGAGTGGGAGGTAGGTGGCAGGTAGAAGTGGTCGGCACATTATTCATGCAACACCGGCTCATTTCACACCTGTAAGTGTCTAATGCATCCGCTGCTCTGCGGTTAGCTTGTCAACAGTCTGCAACAGTGCAACAGCTCAAATTAGCCATGCAATTTGCACTTAACTATTTAGCACAGGGCACAGCAAAAGTTGCCCAACTGCAGCAAGAGTCGCCGTTGCTAACTAGACACGAGCTGCAGAGGCGTTCTTCTCCTAATAATAATAGGTGGACAAGGACTTGAGCCCACAGCAAACACGCAGAGGCAGAGGCAGAGGCAGTTGCTGTTGCAGTTGCAGTTGCAGACGGACACAAGGCTGACGACAAGCGACAAGTTTATCACTTGTTAATACAAAGTTGCAAACACGCACTGAGTGGAGCCCCAGAAACAGAGACACTCCGACTTGGACTTCGCCTACGACCCCTACTCCAACTCCAACTTCAACTCCAACTCCGACACCGTCTGCGACTTGGAGTCGAGACAAGTTGGCAGGCGGAGATGGGTGCGGCAGATAAGAGAGTGAAGACAGAAGACAGCAGTCAGCTTGCCAGTCTAAATTTGCATTGGCAGCAGAGTTCACGTTAACCCTGCACAGCCCACTGGGCTACCATGCAGACAGGCATAGAACCCAAGAATGCAAAACATATTTAACGCCCACACACGATGTGTGTGCACAGTCAGATTCAGTCAGAGATGCTGCGTTGCAATAACTAATAAACAGGAAACAAAGACCAAAATATTACGTATACGCAGTGGTGGTACTCATCGATGTAGCGAGTGTGTGTGCGTGTGTGTGTGTGCGTGTGTGTGGCAAGAAAGTTCGCAACGGTGAATCGATTTGATTTAGCTTTCGCTTCCGCATCTCTGTTGTCGCTCAATTGTTGTCTTCGATTTCGCGGCAGCTCATTCACTTTTCACACACACACACACATCTCACACACACACATCTCAGCTGCCACAGCTGCTGTTTGCAACTTTAAACATGTCATTTGGCTTCATTGATTTTACATTGTAAGACTTCAAATTGCTGGCGACAACTTCAATTACATAAGTGCTGGCCACTTTTGCTGGCCACTTTTGCCAATTTGTTTGCTGCTGCTTCTTCTTCTTCTTTTTTCTGCTCTATTTTTTTTTGCCATCGCAAAAAATACACTTAATTAATTCACTGGCAAAATCAGCACGCTGCTGCTGAAATGAGAACTGTTTGAATATTTGCTTTTGTTTGTGGATTAAACTGGATTACGATTTAAGCCAGCAAATTAGCTGTGTATTTTGCAGATTAGCCAAGAATTTGAATAATTGAGAGCAAGCAAATTTAATGAATTGGCATATTTGGAATGTGATTTAAGTCAGAGATTTTTTTCAGACTAATAAATTACAGCACGAATACTAATTAGTGATTCTAATCTAATCTCAAATAGTTGATAAATTAAATTATAGCCTAATTAGTTTGTGCTGGTTTAAATTGTTAATTTTTAGACTACTAAATTGCAGTACGAACACTAATTTGTGATGTTAATCAACTCTCAAATAGTTGATAAATTAAATTATAATATAATTAGTTTGTGCAGGTAATCAACACTAATATTATATTTCAAGCTGGAAACATAATCAAATACAAACAAGTTTTGATATCTACAACAACTACAACTATTTTGCCATATAAACAATTATGACAATCTGTAAATAATCAATTCGATTTACCTGCTAAAATAAACATGTGCAAGAGCAGCTGCCAATTATCAGCTAATTAGCTTAGGTCAAGATATGGCCAAAAAAAAAAAACAATACAAGTTTTGTACATCAATTAGGCTGCCCAAAGAAAGTTGGCCAGCCGAGTGGCAATTAACATTATTAAAACATAAATTGTCTCATTCACACCCAGATCTGATCTGCCCAAATATTTGGCCATGTTTTGCTTCACCTGCTGTGAGAAACACACTTTGATTTGCACAAAGTATCTGTCAGATACACAAAAGGCAACGGCTCTTAAGGGTAACTTTAATTAGCTAGACAAACAGTTAACCGAGACGCCAACCCCATGGCATACCCTCTTCCCTCTCTTCCCTCCCCTGGCTTTTGTACGTTTATTTATTTATACACTGCCGCACCGCTGGACAGCAGTGGCAAGAAGAGGAAGAGGAACGTGACGAAAATGCTGCTGGCGCTGACAAAGGCAGCAGAAAACAACAGCAACAAAAAAAAGGCAACAAAAAAATTGCAAATTTATTAAAGTTAACGCCAGGCGTGGAATTTAATTAAAATTTATGTTTTTTGTATCTTTGTGATGGAAAATTAATATGAAATCGAATACGCTGCGTATGCGCAATTTGTGGCTCAGGCAAATAATATTTGCAAACGTTTCGTTCTCTATTAAAGGCAAAGATTTCAAGCATCTGCTAATTGAATCTGCTACGCTTCTACATACCCCCCCCCCCCCCTCACCACATTCCACCAAAGGATATGCTGCCTTCTGACATCTGCTGACATCTTTCCAAGTTTTGCCCTTTTTCGGCGCATAACCCGCAAATTGATAAGCCATAAATATTGGTTAGGGCCAAAAGCAACAGTTGCGCCGTTGTAAGCTACATAAAAGGCCAGAAGAGGCTGTGATTTTGGCCTGGCCGCCTCCTCACTGCCTCTGCTCCGCTCTTTTTTTTTTGGACTGTGTCTGTGGCTCAATCGCAACTCAAACAAAGTAGCCAAAAGTTTCTACGCTTGCCGAATTTCTGCTTTATGCTTCATTAATTTAATTTGGTTTCCGCATCGTCATTTTTTTTTTTTTTGTTGTGTTCTTTGGCAAACAAGAGAATTTTTGAGGACACGCTTATGCTAATCCAAGGGCAATGCACTTACCATAATTCTTCAGTTACCAAGAGAGCCCCAAAAATAAAAAACTTTGCATTACAGTTGAGATTTAGACCCATTTTTGTGCCGCTTGAGAGAATTCGAGGGGCAAACTTAGATGAGGACTTAAAACTTGCATTATTTATTATTTGCACAAATAAATATTTTAAGCTAAATTTTGTTATCGATTGAATTAAATCTATTCAACTGTACGAAACGTTTTTGCAATAACTTCATGTTAACATGGCCAAAATGTGGCCAAAAACATTGCCTGACGATGGCATAAAATCATTTTGACTGCCAAATGAATGAAATGTGTCAGGTTAAACGACGTTGTCAAAAGGCAAAAATTGCCCCCGCTGCAATAGGCCAGTTAAAAATTTATGAAAATGTGCACCAGTAAAATGGGTATTTATGTACACACACACACACACACACACATAGGCACACTCGAAAGGAGTTGAACGTGTAGGTTTTTGCGACTGGTGGTTTATTGGCAAAGGGCCGCCGGGTCAGACAAAGTTCTCATAGCGAGCGCAGGAGTCACGTTTCGATTGCCTCTATGCATTCCCAACTAGACCGCACACCACCTCCCTTCCCCCCTCTTCTACACACCCAACCCACTCCCTAACTGTCTGAGTGACTGCTTGAGTATTTGAGACTGCCTCGTTGCACATTGAAGATGTTGAGTCCCAAATGATCTATCAATTTCCACAAAAACTATGCTTATCCAATTGAGTTTAAAATGTGAATTTCAGATACTCTTTTAGCTAAGTAAAAAGTTATAAAAAAAAATTAATTTATCTTTATTTTTTTTAGAGGAATTTAATTAGTGTTTTCTTATGTAAGTTTGATTAATATTCTTATTCTTATAATTATAATTCTTATTCTTATAATTATAAATCTCATTTCTTATTATTTTTGTAAACAACAATTAAAAATTAATTGTTTCTAATAGGTAGAAAAATAGATATTTTGTTTTTAATAGTTTCATTATATTATTTAAAATTGATAAGAAAAAGATGGAGTTTAAACAAAAAAAGTTGCTTAAAATTTAGTGTATTCAATGAAAGATCAATAAAAATAAGGAATTCATTGGTTGAACTCTAATAATATACTATTTACTATATTATTAATAAATTTAAAGCTTTATTATTATTTATTATTATAATATTATGATATATTTTTATATAGATTAGATTTATAAATTTTATATATTGTACTCGCTTAATTTTAGCTTAATAATATGATAATCAAAATACCATAATTTGAATACATTTAAATATTTATATATATATTTAAATGTATTTATTAATTTATGTATTTATTTATTTAATATTATGTACTCGCTTAATTTAAGTTTTATATATAAATTTATAAATCGAGGAAAAAAAATATACAATTTGTAATGTCTAAAGTAAAATTAATAATATGAATAAAAAAAAATGTTGAGTTTGAAATCGACAATATAGCTTATCGACTCAGTTGGGAGTCTATCGTTATTTGAAGGGTATTGGATAAACTCGTGAGACGGCACAAACCAAGTTGAGTGCTTGCACTTGCAGTTTATTTGGCCAAAAGATGCGATTGCTGCTGCTGCTGCTTGTTGGCAACGTCCAAACAATTACCCAGCAACAGCCAAAATAGCAGCAAAAACAGTCAAAACTCAAACAGCAAAACAACAAAAAAAAAAACATTAAAAAAAAAAAACATTGTTGTGTGTGTTTTTTGTTTTGTCTGTTTTGTTTGTTGGCCAAGAACCTTTCTCCCGCAGCCCATTTGGCTGGAGATAAAAGTGCAGTCGTGCCCATTGCCGCTCACACGTCTCATTTGGGGCCCTGGGACTGGGTTTGGTGGCTGGTGACTGTTAACTGGTAAATGGTAACCAGCAACCAGTAACTGGCAACTGGGAACTGGCAACTTGTATCTGGCAATGGGTCTGTGCCTCTTTTGCTGGGCACTCTAGCGGAACTTTGTGTGTCGCATTATGCCGTGTAGGTTGTCGTGGCAACACGGTTGGTCTACACATGTTGTTAACAATTGCATTTCCAGCATTTGTAACCATGTTTTGTTCTCTATTTTACTTTATTATTTGCTCTGCTTGTATGTGTGTGTGTGTTTGCACATAGATACAAAAGTATCTGCAGCCCGAGTGCGGCCCAGCGGCCCTTGGCACAACATTCTATGTGACAGTGGCTCTAATTATGTTCTGTCTGCGCTTGGCTGACTCTGCTGCCCTGCAACCCCTCTGCAACCCCTCTGCAACCCCTCTGCAACCCCTCTGCAACCCCTCTGCAATCCCTGCCAGCGGCATAGAGCACCTGTAATTATTTGCATGACATTGTCAAAGCAGTGTTTTTTATCAATAAATGATACATTTTAAGTGGCTTTTACATGTTTCATATTTAATAAATATAAATTGCTTTCTAAATTATATGCTGCCCCCCCCCCCCTCGCTGGGGGAGCTCCATTTGCTCTTGAGTAATTGCCTAGATTAAATGCATATTGCCTGAATACCTGACTGACTGACTGACTGACTGACAGCACTGTTAACTGATGATGCTAAATAGCTGCTTTTCAAACTAATACTCAACTTCGTAGATAGCTCTTTAAAACTATTTTCAACAACTGATGCCGCATTTTAAACGCTTTACTAAGTTTTGCCTTAGTTTGCCCCAAACGGCAACTCACATCAACCATCAAATCCAAAACTTTTGGCAATTCTTTATCAAACTGATGTGGCAAATGCCACTCAGCAAACTCTGAGCTGCAAAGTTGAATGTATTCAAGTTGAAATTATACTCGTAGTTCAGATTGGGTATTAAAGCTGATGGATTTTTGATAGATAGTTTTTTTTTTTTATTAGAAAATGTATAACTACGTTCGTTAGTTTTAATAAGATAATTGCATGTTTATGCCCATAAAATAAACAATAGAAGAACACACATTTAACATCAGAAACATCTTTTGTATTTTTATTTTAAGCAGTTTCTGGCCTTGGCCAATTAAATTCCAGATTAGACATAATCAAAGCATATTAAAATAACCAAAATATGATTTATTAATTACTGCCCAGAAGCCATACAATGGTCTATCTTTAACTACCAGCAAGCTCAAGGCCTCGCACACAAAAACACACACATATATATTTATATATACATATATATATATATATATATATATATATATATGTATATATCCTTTGACTTAAGCCAAGTGCTGAGCTCTGGCAAAGCTCATGAAACTTATATCGCGGTTTTTTGATGGCTTAACTGAGAAGCTCGAGAAGCCGATAACTTGATGTACGCCAAGGCGTTTAATTCATTAAATGTGGGCGTGGCTGAAAAAAAAATAACGAACAGAGCGATAGAGAGAGGGGGGAGCAAAACAGAGAGTATAAAAAAAACCACACTTAAATTGATCAATGAAAATGCCATAAGGCAAACGGAAAACGCAAAAAGCGTCGCTTTAGCTGCGTTTTTTTCTTCGTTTTTTTTTTTTTTTTGTGGGTGGATGGTAGGTACGCGGGGAGAAGAGGGGCGGGGGGCAGGCCAGCTTATTTGGGTTAATCAAATTTAGTTGCTGCTGGCGTTGCGTTGCGGTGGCTGTCGTTATCTGTAGCGTCATAAAACTCATGTCTTGTCCATGTTTGTTGGTGCGCTGAAGTGTGGGGGGGGGGGGTAAGGCAATGACTGGCCCAGAGCATTAAGCCACCTGCGTGCTCAGGCCGTATAACGAGTGTGTGCTGTGTGTGTGTGTGTGTGTGTGTGTGTGTGTGGCGTGTGTGCGGTGTGTGTCTTGTCTTTTGTATCTTGTGGATACATTTCACATGTGTCGCGCGTAATGCTCATTATGAGAACGCAATGCCCGCTTTTGGCCACTGAGGCTGCACACAAATGTAACTGTTGCTGTAACGGTATACCCCATCTGTAAGCGTGTGTGCATGTGTGTGTGTGTGAATTGTGTATCTTACAGATACACACATTTTATGTTAATTACATGTTGCCACAATGTCAGCTTTGTAATTATTTTGACAGCGCATTTTCTGTTGTTTCAGCATTTGAAAATCAACATAAGCGATACACAAACACACACACATACACAACATACACACATACACAACACACACACAACACACCTACACTACACTTACAGTTATTTTCGCGAGATTTGCGCTGATATTTTTGCATAATGATGTGCCGATCCTGCAGCAGCAACCCCTTAGACTGTCTGCCCCTCCTTCCGCCTGTCTGCCTCTCTGTCAGTCATTCAGTCAGTCATTCAGTCAGCCAGTCAGTCAGTCAGTCAGTCCGTCAGACAGCATCAACGATTTGTTTAATGAGCTTTTTACGAGCCTAACACACTGTGGTCTGAGTTGAGCAACGAGTTGCGTGCTTCGAAGCCAGTTGCGTCCTCGTCCCCATCCTTGTCCTCGTCATCATCCTCGTCCCCATCCTTGTCACCGTCCTCGTCCTCGTCGACGCTTCCGTCCTCGTTTCGCATCTGGTCCGTGTCCTCGCTAAATGCGACAAATACAGTTAGCGAACAGGCCTCGAGGCAGCCTCTCATTGCGAGAGTCGTCTTGCGAGTAAATTGTAATTAAAATTGATTTACTAAGATTTCATCCAATTACGAAACAAACAAAAGCAAAGCAATACAAATAAATATTTATTTTATTTAAATTGGAATTTACATTTGATGTAAAACACTTGTATATTTTCACATGTTTTGATGCTGAGCAACGAAAAGTTTTATTTAAACTTGTCCAAATTTTATGGCAATATTCTTAAACAAAAGCTTGCGTTAATTTTTTTAATTAATTTACAATAACAAAGAATAACAAGAAATAATTAAAAGGTAAACAATTTTTGGCATTTGCTACAAATTAACTAAAATCTTTTCGCTGTTTAAGTTTTAGCAAATAGTAAATAAAATAGATTTTGATCAATTTAAGAATTATTTACTACATTTTTAATTAAATACAAGTAAATATAAAATCTCCTTTTGAGGCTGGTCTGACTGTTTGAGTAACCCTCGCTGAAAAGAGATAAGTATATCAATGCTTGGAGCGCGTCAATCAAGCAATTGAATTGGTTTTCGAGGTTTCCGTTACGGCTATGGATCTGCTGCTAGACTTGACCGCTGATTCGCCTCGGACGGTGCCACTGAACTGATACTCTCCATTGCAAGAACTGAAGCAACCCACAGTTGCTGTGTGGCAGCGGCAGTGGCGGTGGCATTTGCTGTGGCTGTGGCAGTGGCAGTTGCTGTGACAGTAGCTTCGGGGAGCGTGAATTCTGATGATGACATCCGCGTTTGATGTTGGCCATGATTTGATTGACTGTTCGACTAACTTAACTTAGCATCTGGCTTAACCGCGTATACCGCCCGCGTCCCTTTACCCCCCCCCCCCCCGCCCTTCGTCGGTCTGTGTTCATGGCCATTGTAACTCAGCAACTTGCCGCATAAATACATAAAACGAGACGAGTTACTCGCATATTTGTAAATGATTTGCATAACCAAAGGCAACAATCCAAATGCTATGCATTTAGCAGTGCTCCATTTGTATCTGTAAGATACTTTTTACCTCTTCATTTATGCATGAGGTAGCAAAACACACCATCTGCCTGACTGAACCTTTGTCTGGCTGCATCTGTATCTGTTTGCGTCAATGTACCTTAAGGTTGTTGCCACCAGCTAAAAGCGTTAATATTACTCTCTCCCTCTCTCTCTCTCTCTCTCTCTCTCTCTCTCTCTCTCTCTCTCTTACCGCACTGATCAAAGCTGTCTGCAATTGAAATAGATACGGCTATAAATAATAGATATTTAAACAAATATGCAAACAATATGCTGATAGATATATTTATGCAAATTCAGTTGAAGCAGTTGCAAATATGAAGCTGAATGCGCAAGTAAACAGTTAGAAACAGATATTAATTAAATTTTACACAAAGCTAGAAATAACAAAAGCAAATATGTCGTTTAATTCATATAGAAACAGTTATTCAAAACATATATTAATTAAATTCTAGACAAAGATACAAATAACAAATAAAAATTTGCAGGTTAATTAAAATACAAAATTTGATGCAGATGCAAATAGGAAATTTCAACACAAACTTAACTTGGCATATTAAAATTTCTTTAAAAATAATTGAACTCACCTCGCAGATCGAAAACGTTTTATTTACTTTTCACTTGCCTTCCCCCCTCCTGCTACGCCTCTTCAGTGCAAGCCTGCAAAACTTAAGCATTAAATATGAAAAATCAATTTCTGATTCACTACAAAAACACATCTAACCGCAGCATCAACACCACACACACACACATACATACATAGAGAAGGATACTGAAGAGGGGTGGGGGGGGGATGGCAGACTGCACATGGCAGTTGGCATAACCAGGGCACTTGTAGATTGCAGATTGCAATTCGAATGCAGCCCTCGCCACATAACAGTTTATTGTCGGTCTGTGCTTCACACACACAACACACACACACACATACATACGTAAATCATACATATGCATGGCAAGATGAAGAGAAGGAAATAAGGGAAGGGGCTAGTGGATGGCTGTGCTTGGGTCGGCACGCCCCCATTTTGCATGTCTTTATTAACGCTTAGAGCGACCAGTTTCAGTTTCTCCCCGCCTTAAACTTGGTATTTGCATAAAATGTGCATCGACTGCGGCGAATGTTTTAAATGTTGATTTTCTGCTGCTATTCCTGTTGCACCCTGTAGCCATAAAATGGAAATGAAAATAACATACACTCGAAACAAAAATAGATAACATATTAGAAAAGTATTATTATACAGTTTGTTTGTCTAAATATAACTTTGACAAAAGCTTTTTAAATGTTTCACATGTACAAGCATTTTAGATTGTTTAAAAATGAATAGAAGATGCACTCGAAGAAAATAGAAATTTAGACAAGGATTTAAGCAACTGATTATTCAGTTTGTTTGAGTAAATAGAACTTTGGAAATAGCTTTTTTTATTATATTTTTAAAATTAAATGTTAGTATTTACCAAGCGCACATCTATCAGCATTTTTGATTGTTTATAAATGAAAAGAAGAAACACTCGACAAAAAAATAGAGTGCCTTTCAGACAAGTTGTTAAGCAACTTATTATTCAGATTGTTTGAGTAAATATAACTTTGACAATAGCTTTTTTTATTATATTTTTAATCTTAGGCGCTAATCTTTAACAATTTCAAACCGACCAGCATTTTGGATTGTTTATAAAATGAGTCATATTTAATTTGAGCTTAACGGGTATCTGCAAGTCGAAAGAAACATGCTTAATATTTTCTCAATAATCCTCGCTGTCCTGGAATTTGCCATCATTTTATAAACCCTTTTTGCAGTCGCTTTTAATGGAATTTATTCGTGGCCTGGCAATGTCGAAGTCAAGTGTTGTAGTTGGCGGCAATTTAATGAAGTTTTTCTGGCATATGATTAAAACTTTGCACTCAGCTGCATTTCCATTTTTTCCCCTTCTGTCTTCTGTATTATGTGCGGGTGTGTTGCGGGGGTGTGGAAGACAAAGGGTGTGTGTGTGTGTGTGTTCGGGCTTATACATTCGAAAAGTTAACCACAAAACGTTGTTT
Source organism: Drosophila demipolita (assembly GCA_035042405.1). Classification (NCBI taxonomy): domain Eukaryota; kingdom Metazoa; phylum Arthropoda; class Insecta; order Diptera; family Drosophilidae; genus Drosophila; species Drosophila demipolita. Next base: position 3,970,477 of record JAWNLI010000044.1, on the reverse strand, counting down.
TTTTCCACGTTTCACATTTTCATATAAATTTTCTCGCTGCTTTTGCCAGCTTTGGCTGCTGTTGGCCATTACAATAATATCTTTTGGTTACATTTTGTGCGCTCCCAATTCCATTCGCCACCTTCCCAATGCTCTGGCATCATGCACAGATTTGACCCAGTTATAGTGCCCAGATCACGATTCCAAACATTTGTTTGGTTTGGTTTGCTTACTTTTTTTTCCCAGCTTTTAATATTTTCCTTTAGCGTTGCTTTAAGCTCTTGGCATTTATTATATTTTGTTTGCTGAGTTTGGCGTCTTTTATAATTGTCTTTGCATTTGCTTTCTGCCTTCCACTTTTGCTGTGTACTTTTTTCGCTTTTAAAAACGACTATAAAAACAGCCAGAAGCATAATTTATTTAAATGGTTATGTTTGTTTCTTAAATTATTTAAAGTCATTCACTCAACTTTTTAGTCGCGATTATACAGCTGGCCATGTTTATTTAATCTTTATTGTTGTGGAAAACGGGGAGTTAAGTTTAAATGTTTGACGATGATATATATATATATAAATAAGGGCTTAGCACTGATAGAATCTGATTATTAAGTGAGTTTTAAAATTTAGGATGATTATTGTACTTATACAAATATGTTGTTATTTTTAAGATTTATATTCAGATAGACTTAACTATGAATTAAACAAAAAGCGTATAACTCAAATAAATGCCACTATTACAATACATTTATTTCTGATTTTTTAAATTAATATTTAATTACACTCAATTATGAAGAAAAGCAAGTATTAATATAATTGAAATAAATATATTGTGATAATTAAATATATATTTATTGTGATTCTTGTATATTTAATCCTATCCAAATTAATCATTGTCTTATGAACAAATATAATAATAATAATTTTATACATATGTACATAAATATATATACGTATATATAATTATTATTTTATATGAATCAGTAAAACTAACTAAGATTAAAAATACTTTGTCGAATTAATAATAGCACAACTAACAATTTCAGTTAATATTCCAGTAAAAAATGCCTGGGTTTTATATACTTCTTCTGTTCTATCGATTATATAGTTTATTGGCCTTAGTTGGGGTTCAAAGCGAATGTGTCTGTCTTTGACAGTTGCCCTAAGCGTTTTTTGTTTACCGTTAATTGCAATAGTGATTCCAGCTAATACAGTTAATTCGCACTCGAAAGCAGCCCAAAGGAAAGCGTTTTCTTTTTAACTGCATTTTTTCGTTGTTGTTGTTGTTGTTGTTGTTTTTTGCTGATTTTTACTTTAAGACAACTGGCATCAGGCAACAAATCGTGCCGTTCAGGGCCTGGGCCAATGGAGGCGACGGCTTTTTTAATTGACAGGCTCGCCGAGCGGGCTCAGTTCAATCGTGGGAGGGCCTCCAACCGTGATTTGCGATGGGAACAAAAAAGGTCAGTCCAGGTAGAAAAAACAGCAGAGGGAGAAAAAAACGAAACGAACACACAACACAACAACACACAACACAACACACAGCATTGAAAGGCCTTTCAGACAGCTGCGTTGCATTGAGTGGAAGGAAATTGTGGAGCCGCTGGCAGCAACAGCAACAGCAACAGCAACATCAGCAGCAGCTGCTCTCGCATTCAGTCCGTTGTCGACTTTTTTGAGGGGGGGTGCTTGGGGGTAGGGGACGTTTGACTTGATTAAAGATTTCACACTTGATTAAACACTGGCCCCGTTAGCATTGCTGTTGTTGCTGTTGCTGTTGTTGCTGCTTCACAGCTCCAATTGCAAGTTTCAAGTTCGTTGTAACAATTGATGAACAAATTTAGTAATGTTTTTTTTTTTTTTTTTTTCATTTTTTATTCATTTTTGGTCTTTTGTTTTTTTGGATTTAATTTCTGAGGTTGGCAGCTGTGTGAATTGCTTTTTATAGCAACCGCTTTAATGTTGTTTTTCCGTTTCGCCTGGGGCGCCCAGCAACAATGAAAACAACGCCAACAGCCCCGAGATATTTGTCAAGCGAAAAGTTTCAGTAATAAATTTGCCATAATTTCAGGATAGATATCGAAAAACTGACACTGGGACCTTGACATTGGTTGACCCGACTTGGGTATTATTTAGCAAGCGAAGTTCAACTAGTTTTTGGTGAAAAGTTTCGTTTGATTATTGATTTTGTGCTGAAATATAAGTTTCTAATTTAATAAATTTAAATTTAAATTTAAGCTTTAAGTTGTTGATTCTGATTTTGCTCTGATAATATACATTTTTTTTATGGTGTCGGAGATGCTTTTTTTGACTGTTAAATATTTTTAAACAAACCCATTTTACCAATTTTATAGGTGCTATAAAAATAATGGTTTGTAAAAATCTTTCTTAGATAAATTTATGGAAATCTTCTTGAATACTTAAAAGCTTTAAGATTTTATACACAGAATGTCTCTAAAAATATTCCATGTAGAATATGATTATCTATTAATCTAAAGCTGCATATAAAACGTACACGTTATTAAATTTTTCCAATTTTTAATATTTCATAAATTTTAACTGCAAATTGCTAATGAAAGCCATTTTTTTTTGTTCTTTTTGCAGACCTATTGCTATTTATATATATATCATATTAAGAGGTAAGTGATACGAAAACACATCAATACTTTAACGAGAGCAATTCACTTATGTTTAGTGCATGTTCCCGGGGGCACATCGTATCAATCTTAATTTATAACAAATGTAATATGGTTGTTTTTATCGCGACTCGACCGAAAATGGAGCCGTACATCTCCAAGGATTTGAGCCCGGCACATGGCAACGGAACATATGTTTAGTTCCCTCATGTAAATGTGCAATGTGGGCGTGGTTGGTGGCTGATTACTGCCACACTTTGCTCTGTTATTTTTCTTCTTTTTTTTTTTCTTTGGCGTATTCTGTTCTTTTCCCTTGCCTCGCTTCTCTGGCCTTGCCGTGTCAGAATTGTACAATTCGGCAATTCTACGTGACTCACATTGCGTGAAATGCTCCTAAATATGCTATGGCAAAAACTGTAGGAACAAAAAAAAAAAAAAATTACAAGCGACGTGTACTGCAAAATACACTTAAGTGATTTTATGGCGCCGTTTGAATGGTTTTCAAATCTGCCAAACGTGAAACATATAAATGTGTCTGCTTCCACTCCCCAGAGTACTAACCATAAATTTGGAGCAGCGCTTTGCCACCTAAATGTAAGCTTTTTGAGAAATATCTGAAATATTTGCAACACACCTGTACTCGTATTTTACATTGGTAAAAGGTGTGTGTTTGTGTGTGTGTGTGTGCATTGGAGTGTGTTTGGGGAATATGTGTGCATTGGATTGTGTGTGTGTGTGTGTGTGTGTGGGTTATGCCTGCGCTTAACAGCATCAAGTAGATTGACCACATCAGGCAGGTTGTATATAAAACTAACAAATAACAACCGGAAGTTGAAGTGTGTATTTGGGACCCAGACACACTATACGACCTTGGAATACCCTATGAGTAAAAAAAAAACTCATTAAAATCAATCGAAAACTCATTATTGGATATGTAAACTAATCAAAATTATGATGAAGATAATACAGATGAAATGAGATTGTAATTAACTCAAATTATGTTAAAGGCTTACAAATGAAATCTATTCAAAAGCATACCAAATTCATCTGTTAAATCATATTATTTATCATAATTTTTTAATTGCCTGTCAATCAATATTTGATGATTGAAAAAATCGCAGGATTTATGCTCTGCTTAGTTTAATAAATATCATTTTCAAATTGTGTAAGCCTGTTTTGAACTCAATGTTAGCTAAGCACTGAAATTGTATACTAGGAACAAACACAATATATATATATATATATATATATATATATATATATTTGTCAATTTGGATACTAGGTATAAAAAGCAGGCTTACTTTTTGTGAATTGCTGTTGGCGTTTTATCTGCGTTGTTTGAGGCACGAGCAGAAGCAGGGGCAGAAGCAGGGGCATCCTATCAGCATCTGTTGATTTAGATGGACGGCCGGCCAATTGAGGAGGAGGGATGGAGGGAGGAGGGTGAAGTGGAATCGTGTTGATTTACCGCTTGATTGACTGCCACTGTCAGCTATTAAGGGCAGTTGGAGGAGGCCAAAAAGCAATTGAGATTGAAGTATGGCTTACACTGATTATATTGCCTTACATAAATAAATTATGATGTTAGTTGAAAGACTCTCAGTTTAATCACATTCATCTTGAATATAATTTGAATTAAGCAAAGCGAATGCATTTCCAAGCGTTACTTTAAATGCATTGAATATTTTGAGAAAAATGTTTGGAAAATTAATGAGTTTATTGCAATTTGGCATTTCACAATTTGATAGCTTGCCAACAGCAGGCTTTCAATTATAAACGGCTACCTTTCAAAATAATAAGTATACGCCATGAATGCCAGCTGAATTGCTATATTGTTGCTTTGTTTATTTAGGCTTTTTACGGCATTTTGTAGCAAAGTCGCTTGTCAATATTTACGCTACAAAAATAATGTATAAATAATTGCATGTCACTCGCTGACAAACAAACACAAATTTTCCCCAAATACAAAACTTGAATTTGTGTTTCTTTTTTCCTCGTCTTTATTTAGGTGTTGATGGCTCTTAACACTGTTGCGGCTAATCGGTCTTAAACTCTCACCTGTCCGATTCAACATTAGCATAATGGTAGACCACAATATGCTCAATACACCCGTAATTATTACGGCTATCTACATAAACAACAAAAAAAAGTAGACAAGACACGCCAGTTGCCCAATAAAATTGTGCCCACACATGGGGCGAGATGGTAAAACCCACAAATCCCTTTTATGTCATGTCAAATTATGAACATGAATATATAAAATGTATATAAAATCAATACATGACCATGCTGAATTAATAACCAACTCTCGTTGGTTGAAAACTGTCAACACGTGTCGCTGGTTGGGCAGAGGGAGGGGTGAGACAGCTGGCAGAGGCGCTGACGCAATTGCAGTTGACAACGCGTCTTAATTTATGCTGAATGCAATAAAGAAACCCAATTACCAATGAATTGGTTTATTAATTAAGCAGTCAGTGTTGGCCAACCGACGTGTTGGTCAGCGAACGTGGCCAGAAGCGATGTTTAATTGTTGTGTGTGTGTGTGGGTGTGGGTGGGTTTTTGGGCAGGATGCGCTGCATATATAAAAATTGGCTGACAATGACACTTGCTTTTTAAATATTAATTCCTGTCAACAAGTCTGTCTAATATTTTCCTTTTTTTTTAATTTGATTAAAAGTGATTTAACAATATTTGTGTATTTTTAGTGATAATCACTTCATTTATTTAAGTCAGCGAAGCCATTTAATCGAAGGGATTTTAAAATTAAAAGTGTTAAGCCAAACAAGTCTAAACCTTTTGTAAATATGCATCTTGGGAAAAGTTTGCTCAACAACTAGGCGAGGCAAGCTCTTGACTCAGTTTATAAACATGCCACAAGCCTCCCTAAAGGGGGTTCAGGGTGTGGGTGGGGTGTGGGTGGGGTGTGTGTCGCCAACATGTCTGCAAAATGCAAGTTTGTCGCCTTGTTTGAGATTGTTGCTGTTGCTGTTGCTGCTGTTGGTTTCGCAACTCATAAATCACCAGCAAAATTAATAAAAATAAAAAGTGAAAGAACCATACACATACAGATAGAGGGAGAGAGAGAGAGAGAGAGAGAGAGAGAGAGAGGGATGACTGAGTAGACTGAGAACGGTTTAAAACAGAAATTCAAGCAGAAAGCAAAACGCAATAAAAAATTTTTGATTTCGAATCTTTTTATTTTTGTGCGCGCGGCTGAGCAAACAAAATTACAAAAGCCAGACGCGTTGACGACCGTACACACACGGGACGGGAGGGGTGAGGTATGAGGAATGGGTGGGGTGCGAGAGGAGAGTGTAAGCTTTGGACCGGCGAGCAGACAGAGCGGAAACGGAAGTGCGTAATGCCATACGTGTCCGTAGCCAACGCGGTTGTCGCGGTTCTTGCTGCGGTTATTTTTGCTGCTGCTGTGGTTTTTTTTTTTGTATTCCCATTTGAGCAAGGTGCAAACAGTATTTTCATTAATTGCAGACATGAAACAGCAAAGAACGACAACAACAACAACATCGGCTCTGGCTAACTTCTTTTGTTGTTGGGCCATGAAACCCAAGCCACAAGCCCAACAAAATATAAATCTAGGCAGCCATAAAAGTGCAATAAAGAAAAAAAGGTGTTTTCCGCTTGTATTACCCATTAACTGGCTCAAAAACAGGGTTTTACGGCCTCACAATAAAATGCTCACTTGATATATCTGATAAAAGTCCGCTGTTCATTGGCCAGTTTGTCAAGTTTGCACTAATAAGATTCAAATAAATATCAAAAAATGGTCATAAAAAACTTTTGTACAATGTCCTTGATCCATTGTATCAACAGAATATATTAAATTCCAATACATAACTTTATTCTTGGAATTGACAGTTATATTATTTTTTCCTGTTATTTCTTGGATATGTTCAAAATAGGACCAGAATTCATCTCTCGTAGAAAGTGCTGATAAAAGATTAAATTAAATTGCGACTTACAGATTAAGCTGATTTATACAAATATCGAAATATTTGAATGATATAAATTTACGATCAAGCTGAAAAATTCCAAAGATATAAATTTACAACCAAGTTAAAATAGTAGTTTGCATAGAAATAAAAATACATAAAAATTGCCATAACTTCTGCACTTTATTAATTGTAAATTTAGTAGTTCATTTTGAAAATATGATAATACATATTTTAATCTTATCATTATTTCTTGTACTTGACGAATTTTTTTTCTTTTGAATTAGGCTACAATTTTCTGTGATTATTCTACAGTTATCAAAACTACTTACCATAATTATCAGACTTATAAATAAAATTAATGTAACACAAGAGAAACCTCATTTTGTGCTGCGGTCCACAACTCAAAGTAAATTTACTAATTATAATAAATATTTTAAGCACTTAAGCGTTATTAAAAAAAAAACTCCACAACTTTAATTAATACCACACACAAAATAAAAACAATTTATATTATTTAAAATAAGTTCAAATTTATAACAATTCTGGATTCCTTTTTGTTTTGAGCATCTGAAATTTTTCCATTCTTGATGATTATAAATGATTATATATAAAGAACTCAATGGGAAACTGACTTGGCTAAAATTTTGGGTTGCATTGGCAGAGTTTTAATTAAAATTAATTAGAGTGGTTAAAACATTTTAAAATGGGCAACTAGCTCGGCAATCGCCCAGTTAATTAGGTGTTTCTCCGTCTAAGCTGACGTAATTGCGTGAGGCTACAGCTGCTAGGAGGGGGTAGGTGAAGTGTGGAGGGTAGAAGGGGGGGGGAGGTGGTTTCGACTGCTGCTGTTGCTGTTGCAAATGTGAAAGCAGCTGTTGGCCAAATGTGCGAAAATTGCCGGCAAATTGGTATAGAGACTGCCACAGGCCCACAGATTTGCATACACAAGCAGAAAGTGAGGCACATTCGAATCAATTATGTCACCCCCCCCCCCCAATCCCCCTCCCTTGTCGGCCAGTCAGGCAGTCAGTTGGGCAAGCTGGCAGTGTGGCAGTCAGTCTGGGAGGGGCGCTTGCATTTCATTCCTTGAGTAAGTCAGCAAGTCAATCAGCCGCAGTTTTTTTTATCGTCACTGTGTCGAGCTGCAAGAACAACAACAACAGTTGCAACAATTGCAACAATGGCAACAATAGCAACAATGTACATTTTGGGCTCAGGTTCTCTTTCTCAGGTTCTACTTTTATGGCGGCCTATTGCCCTGCAGCAACAGTTGCAGCAGTTGCAGCCACTCTCTCGCTGTGTTTTGGCCAACTCTGCTTGTCTGCAATTTTTTCTTCTTCTTCCAAAAAGTAACTGTACTTGATGTGCAGCAATTTTATTATGCAGATCGACAGCTGCTTGAGGCAAGCATTGCCTTCCAGTTGTTATCCTCTGTCTCGGCTCTTGGCCCTTGGTCATAGATACATTGCTGCGGGTAATTGTCTGCGACGGGTCTTCTTTTTTTGCTTTCTGGTCTTCCGCTGACTGCTGCCAGTTTCAGCCAGTTTTAGCCAGTTTAGTTTCTTATGGCCTTCTTGGCTGTGCTGCTCGTCCGCCTCACGCAATTGGTTTAACTCAACTTTACTCATAAAAGCGGTGACACAAAAGCAAAAAATTGTTTAATTTTACAAAGGTTTTTTGGATTTTCTAAGTGTTTTATTTAACAGCTGATTGTTGCTCCATTTGACATGATTAATTTTTATTTATTCATAAAAGTTTAAAAGCACTTATCTAAAACTAAAGTTTAAAATATTTTTTAATACAACATATTTGTAATTACGCAATTTTTAAAAGGATTGGCTTAATTGTTTATAAATTAACAGCTTTTTAAATGGCCAATAAAGTCAACGAAAATGTATAAAAAAAAACTTTATATTAATTGCGCCTGCTTAGTAAAAAAAAGGTTAATTATAATAATTTTAAAATAATTATTTTAATTAAAAAATACACACATATTTTTGCATAATTTATGAATCCAACTTTTAGAACATTATTTTCTTGATATTTTGTTATTTTTCTATATATATTTTTTGGTTGTATTTTAATTAAGCGCCGACTTGCGCAAACATTGCCAAGTATTTTCATTTGGTGGCATAGCCAGCAATTAACGGCATTGCGTTTTGGTAACGTGTTCTGGCTTTGCTGGGCGCCTGTTGACTGCCCTCGGCCGTGCTCTCTTATTAATTTGGTCAATTGAAAGCGGCAGAAGCGTAATAGCAACAATGGCAAATGGCAAATGGCAAATGGCGAATGCCAAAAACCAAATCGCATGCCAAAAATTAATTACACACACAACTGACTGTGTGTGTGTGCGTGATAGAGAGTGTGTCTGTCTTCTGTCGCATGCGTTAGATTGGAGGCCTTTCCCACAGCTCTCAGACACGCACCCACAACATCAGCAACCGGCTCCGGCAGCAGCCGCAGACGCTGACGCTGACGCAGACGCTGCGGCGACTGTTTCCCACAGTCAGACTTCATCTGGGAGACTTCATCTACGGTCTTTGACTGGCTGTGTGTGTGTGTGTGTGTGTGTGTCGCCAGCTTGGCTGCAAAATTGTTTACGACCAAAGCCAAAAACCAAGACAGGAAGCCATCAGAGACCACCAGGCAGAGACCAGAGACCAGAGGCAGGCCTCGCAGAGTGCGCCAGTTGCCATTGTTGTTTTTATGGTCGTTGGTTTGGATTATATTTTTGTGAATTTTATTTCTCTCTCTCTCTTTAAAATGCAAATTGGTCTTTAAAAAGCTCGATTTTTTTTGTGTATGTTTTTGATTTTTTTGTTTGCTTTGTTTTATTATGGCATAACAAGTTGGCATAAACAAGTTGATGGCTTAGCGCGAAAATTATGTGCTAAAACTTGGGCAATTAAATTATTGATTAAATCATTTTATTTATTATCTATATATTTTTGGCAGCATTTTGAATGTTAGAACACTAATTTGGGTTGCTGACAGCGATTATTGTTAATTATTTAAGCATATGTTTTATACTATTTAATGATAAGTGCTAAAAAATATTAAAGCTGTTTTTAGAAACAATATTTTGGCTAAAAGCAACTTTTGTCTGCTCAAAACGGGCAGCGATTAATTTTATCTTTATCTTTATTTATTTTATATTAATTATGCATTTAATGTACATTTAATATAATTATTTATTTATTTTTTAAAAATACAATAATACATTTTCTAAGTATCAATTTGGAGCACTTTCAATTGGGACACATTTTGACATGGCCTGAGTTGTCTGTGCGATGTCAGGGCTGCGAGTCAAGTGGTTTACCAAATGCTGTCAGAATCTTCGTAGAGATTGTCGAATCCAGAGGGAGAGACGGAGAGGAGTGGAGGGTGGCGTGATTTGATTCCAATTTATTGGGATTGGCGCAGCAGCCACATCTAATATGCGATTAAATTGAACGTGCCAGTGCCAAGGAATCGTGGTCGCGGTCGTGATGTTGCGGCTTAACCCCGCTAACGCCCAGCTAGTTAACCCAAATGCAGTCAGTGTAACCAGACCCAGAGCCAGAGTCAGAGCCAGATCCAGCGCCACTGAGCCACTGAGCCACAAATGATGAAGCAGAGGATTCACTTACAGACAAAGCCGGAGCAGAAGCAACAGCTGCAGTTTCTTTCTGCAACGGCTTGCAGCCGCAAAATGGATTATTATGTTAATTACTGTCATGTCACGTAGCGTCATAATGTTGCTCTTGTTGCATTTGTTGCTCTTGTTGCTCTTGTTGCTCTTGTTTGCTGGGCTTTGGGGTTGCAGTCACCATGGCAATGCGGCTTCGGCTGCTTTGGCTGTTCCATTAATGCGCTATTCAACTGCAAATTAGCGCACGAAATGTGAGTCTGCCGAAAGGGGGCAGCTTCCCCTCATCCACTCAGCCCCTCATCCACCTTTTCAATCCTGTTCATCCGTTAAACATTGCGTATACATAATGTGCTCTCGTTTTGTTTGCCCGCTTTGTTTGGCCAGCGTAATAAATTCAAATTATTTCCATTGGCACGTGCAACAGCAGCAGAAAGCAGCATGCACCATGCAGCATGCAGCTTTAAAATGTTGCAAAATAAACCTGAATAAATAATAAAAAGAAATGTGTACATTTTAAACAAAGCTTGTTTTTTTTATAAACAAACAAAAATACCTTTCCAACTTTGTAGTATAATCTGTATTTTATCATTATTTCATTGGATATTGATTGAATTAAAATAGAAGCTTTATATTCGATAAATTTTAAAGTAAGAATAATGCCGAAATTCTCTTCTAGCATTAAAAAAATCATATTTGGTCAAATTTCAATAAATTTAAGATAGTTTTTAAACAAGTTAAATGAACTTTTGCTGACCTTTCCGCCTCTGCATTCAAAGCCATTTTAGAAATTATTTTAATTTCTTTTGGGTTATTATAAATTATATTACATATATATAAATTTGTAGCTCATTAGCCTTGGCAACAGTTTTTTTTTTTTTTTTAATTCATTCATTCATTCAGACAGAGTTACAAAGAACTTATTTTACTATATAAACAGATCTGTTTTTGGGCCTAGCTAACAAATTGTTGATAGCCATTCTCAGAAATTAACACAAATGGCAGACTCTTGTTTAACATTGTATTCATGGCCAGAACAAATAAAGTATCTGTTAGATATTGGTCGTTATGAAATTAGAATTTCAAAAGCAGCACAAGAAGAAGAACAGATAACAAAGCTGGGGCCGCCTTTTGAGCCAGTTTCAGCATTTGGCAAACGTTTTTGGCCCATGGCCAAGAGCCAAAGCTAATGCCAATAAACGTAATGGTCAAAGCCGGTTTTGTTAGCCGCGGAGTCGGCGACGAGGTCGCAAACGGGGATGGGTGGGGGACACCGGGGCGATGTCAAAATGTGATGTGCCCGCCGACATCGCCGACAGCCAAACAAGGCGCAAATAATAATCATAATAACAATAATCATAATCATCATATGAAATAATATAGAAAAATTATGTAAATCACCGCCGCCCCGTAAAAGGTAAACTGGTCGGACAAGAAGTTTTCTTGCGTAATGCAGCTCGTCGAGATTTATTTAATTAGCCGCCCGGCCGAGCACAAAAAGCAAAGAAACAAAACGCAAATAAAAAACTGGCAGAAAAATAAAAAAAAAAACTTGACGTTTACCCGTCTCAAAAATCGGGTGACCTTTTTTTTTTGAGGGGCATTATGAAAATATTATTATTTTAAATTTAAGCTTTCAGCCTGACGCCTGCCCAGCACCTATTTACATAGTTAATGCCACAGTGTCCGTCCCCATGCCCACACACTGTTGCACAAACAAACAGTAACACTTCTGGCAGCGTCCAGTGTCCACAAATGACAACTGCTTTGATATGTAATTAGAATTTATGGAACACGTCCGTCCTCCAAAAATGTCAACCAAAAAAAAAAAATAAAAAGTTTGCTAACAACTTTGCAACTGCAACTTGCCTCAAGGTTTTTTTTGTTGGCTATTTGACAGCTGCTGATAGCTGATGCCTGATAACTGACCGCCTGGCTTGAGTGCTCCAACTTGGCTATCATTTCTTCATACGCTTACAGAGAGTCCCACAAGTTTATCACGTAATATGGGTTTGAGTTGTGTAGAAGCATAATTTACATGGATTAGCTTAAATTAGGTTGTTTGTCAGTTGGGGGTGATAAGAAGATTCCCTCACCTTGATCCACTTGAGCCATCATTTGACTATTTGAGCTTCTGCTGTGTCTATTACAGGTTAGGGGTACACAGCTATTTTGCAGGCACTGTGTTGAATATCAGAGAGTTTTGATTGTATTCCAAATATTTTTGCCTGCTCCGACAGATGGGCATTTTAGTCTTATTTTTCTTGTGTAGAAATCAAATTTCTTAAAACAAAAGAAGCTTAAAATCTAGCTCTAGTTTCAAATGCTACTTTTAAATTAAAGTAATCCTGACTAGACTCAGGAGCTGCCAGCCTTATGAGTGCATTTAACAATATATCATATATTATCCCCTAAAAACTATCGTTCAAATAACATAATTTGCATATCTTCTAAATGACTGTAAGAGCATTTGAACTTCGACACTCTAAAATTGAAATTTAAATATTGCTTTTGCATAGAAATTGACAGTTAGTGCCACAAAGCACGTGACAAGCTAACAGGGGCAACAAAGTATGCTGCAACATGGTCAGTTTCAGATGCATATTTAGCCAAGGACAAGAAAAGTTTCAAATTGAGTTTAAAGTTGAGTTTTAAACTTATTCACAGGTCGTCAATAAAGGCAACTCTATTAAAATGTAGTCTAAAAGCAAAACTTTCCCACGTTTTAATAGAAAAATGAGATTTCTGGGAATTCGAATGAGAACTCAACCAAAGTTGGCAATGTATAAATAAAAGCTGTCAGTTGGATTTAAGCTGAGCCATGTAATCAACCAGCTGCTTTATCGAGTGGACACATCTTGGTTATCCAAACGCATATGCCAAGTGACAGTTGTGGATGTGAAATGATGATGATGATGATGATGGAATTGCTGCTGCTGCTGTTGATGATAATGATGATGATAATGCTGTGAAACGGAACTGCGCGTCTCTGGGGCAAGCATCAAAGCGTTGCAAATGAGCGTGGCAAGCACTTGAGCAGCACCCACGTACGCCACCAACACGCAAATAGACATGAGGCAAACACACACCCTTCCTAGCCCCGCCCCCCCTTCTGCACACCCCTCGCACACTCCAGCAATAGCAATTTCAGGGTTTTACCGCTTACGTAAAATGCAGTTGGCAAAAAAACGTAAATATAAATTCCCAATTTAAATGTTTTTTTTTACATTTTTTTTATCAACCATTTGCTAATTGCAACTGCCAAATGCTTGCCCAATTTTGATAGCGACTGTTACCCAATTGCAGGTAAGCGGCTTAAAGCAACAATAACAAATAAAAATAAACCCCAGTTGACAAAGGGCCCACCCACAAAAAAAAATGTGTGCAATTGTTTATTGTTTATTATTTATTGTATATAAATATATATTTATTTTTTCATAGCTGCAGGCAGGCTAAAGAAAACTTTTTTACTCTTATATTTTGTTTTAATAAAACTTGCGTGGATTTAATGAGTCGCAATTTACAAAAAAAAAATATATATATTGTCTTTGTTGCGTGTTCAAGAAAGTGTTGAAAGTTGTATTGTCCCCGAGCAGTTTATTTTGTTTGTTGTTTTTTTTTTTTATGGGTTGTTGATTGTTGGCTTAATAAGCGGAAACACATGACTTTGATATTGCAGTCACGGCTCAAAGCCAAGTCTGCACAAAAGCTATTCTTTATGGCCACTTTTATTTTCATTGTCAACGCAATTAACAGGATTGTTTTTTTCCCTCTTCTTCTTCTTCTGCTTTTTCGATTTCTATTTTGTGTGTGTGACAAGTTGTGAGATAATTTCGATAGTTCTTCGGTAAATATTCTGACAGACCTTTGTCATAATTAAGCGTATTTTTTCAAGTTCTTTTGGTGTCATGAATTGAGTATTTTTTTCTTCTCCTAATTACCTGGCCAAGATAAGTTTTGTTATTTTTTCGTTACCATTGTATGCGGCAAAGAGGCAATTAGGTTCAGATGATTGTTCACAGTGACTTGGCAGATGAAATTCTCTCACAATTCCTTTGTCGTTTTTTTTTGTTTTGTTTTTAGAAGCTGTCTTTAAGAGTGAAAGTTTGGCCCATTAAAATTGCTGGGGTTTTTTTCATCAGGCAACAGGAAATATATTTTCTGCTTTGCTGGTTTCCATGCACAGCTATTTAAATGTACATTAATGAAGAAATTTCCACTATTCAAATGTACTTTAACGTAGAAATTTCCACTTTTTATTTCCCAATTTGTTTGCCACTTCAAACGTTGGTTAAGTGCAGCATTTAATGCACGAAATGTTCGCAAAGTTTTTTACAATCACTTTTGCATATGCATAATTTCTTAATTGCTTGAATCTCAAGAATTTTGAAGAAGCCAGTTGGAAAATATTCGTATTCGTTTCGCGAAACCACCCAGAGAAATGTATCAACTTTGTGGCAGATGTTGCAACAGCTGTACTGACATTATCGTATTTCTCTTGAGCAACTCCCTGACAAGAAAACTTCTTATTTTTTTTGTTGTTTTTGTGTGTGTCATATATATATCACAAAACGCACTTAGCACAAATTGTGAAAGTTGCAAAAGTTGATGCCACAAAAAGCAAGCAACAGCAACACCAAAAGCGGATACAGCCCTAGAAAATTCTTCCGCAGCCTCATTGCACAGTTGAGCAAATTAAAAGATAAAAACCGCAACCGTTAAGAGTCAGAAGATGGCCTGAGGGTTCTCCAGGCCCAAATACAAGTTGCGAGACTGGCTGATGGTGATGCCGCCCCTGATTGCGGACGCACGCACTCGCCACACGCTGAGGCAAGTACGCAAAAAAAAAAAAAAAGTTGCAGTGCCAAACGAGTTTTTTGTTTACTTCTTGGCCATTTCTGTTGCTTGCTTGTAGCCAAAGTTTAATGTAATGTGCCGCACAAATGACGGCACAAGAAACCACAGATTAACAGAGTCTCTTAGATATGCTGCAGGCCGCACAATAGAAAGGGATAGATATATTAATAGATATGGGTGTCTCGGTCATTATATATCCTCTCATAAATGATAATTAGAAGAGTCGTAGAAGAGTTAAGATCACCAAATACTAATAATAAAAATTATAATAAAAGTGGGTCGCTTCAGTCTGTGGATGGTAGTCAATATACCCAGTGTGTCTGCCTCATTAAAGTGGCATAATAATTGAGCACTGTCGTTGCGAACAAACCGAGGGTAGTGGGTTAATGTGCGTGGCGCCCCCTGGTGGCAACGGCAACGGCAACGGGCACGGCGTCATCGTCTTTGGTTGCAATTGAAGTTTTTTTTTGTTTTGCGCATTTCAAGTTTTTGGGTTCAGTTATAACTATTATTATTATTTTTATTTGCAGGCTAAACAAGCCACAAGTAACAAAAACAAAAGGCACAACAAAAACAGACAGGAAACCGGTTGCTGCTTGGCTCTGTTTTGGTGGGTGTACCAAATGTTGGACTTATTTTTATAATTGTTGCTGTTACTGTTGTTGTTGTTGTATGTGTTGTTGTTGTTGTTTGTGATCTGTGTCGATTATGCAATGCGTCGTGTCGCCGTAGCTCCAAAAAAAAATAAAATAAAATCACGAAATAAATAAAATAAGAAATATTGTTTGCAGTTGCTGTGGGACAAAAACAAATAGGCTGCTGTGCTTTGTGCTTTTTGCAATGCAACTGTAAAACAGCCCCCACTCAGCCCTCCTCTGTTCCACTCAAAACCAATGAAATAAGTACACACACACACACACGTTGTAAATCTGGTTGCTCTAATCAGCAAACAAATTTGTTTACATGTTGGGCAAACGACTAGAAAAACAGCAACACAGCAACAACAAAAACAATAACACAAACACAGACAATTCGGAAAGCAAAACCCAAACCAAAACAGAAACAGAAAATGAAAGAGAAGCATGCCAAAATACTAAGCAGCTTTTTTGAGCTGCGACTATCTAAACTTAGTTGTTGTTGTTGTTACTTATTTTGTTGGTGCCTTAACAACCTATCCGAGGGTAATGCCTTGTGAAGAGAAAGGGAAGCAAGAGAGAACTCAACGAAATGAAGAGCAAACAAAGCGCTGCTCGTTTAATTTCTTGTACGTTTGACCCTTTTAGCGCCCATTAAAGCTATAAAGAGAGGGACAGGTAGAGGAAGATAGAGTGGGGTAAGAGAACAGCCAGCATATAAGAAACAGAAAAAGCTTTAATAAGGAATTTTTCAAATTAGCTAGAAAGTTAAGCAAATGAAAATGAAAATGTGTACATTTTATAAAATAATGAGATACAATATTTGAATTTTATTACAGCTTATGTAACTTTTTTATTTACATTTTGCACTTACATAGATCGAATAATTTTGAGTAGATTTGCTGACTTGTCCTTTTACGCTTGCCTGCATAAATTTGACTTTGTTCAACTCTCGTATAACGGCAACTCATACACGAGCCGCCCAATAAGTGCCTGACTTAAGAGCAAAAAGAGGTGCTCGAAACCTTTTTACGCACGCCAAAGCTGCTTAACTTCATATTGAAGCGAGAGTGAGAGAGATGCACGCACATCCGTTATAGACATAACGAGCCCATTGCCTCATGCACCCCACTCCAGCCAGCAGCTAACCCTGCTTACCTACAAAATATAATCCCATTGCACTTTTGACTCGACTCGTCTGCTGCTCCACATAAGAGCCTCAGAGACTGAGACAGCGGCTAAGACGGAGACGGAGACTGAGACAGAATCTTATTACTTCCGTTGTTGTTGTTGTTGTTGTAGTTCTTCTTGTTGTGTCATACTTTGTTGTTGTTGTTGTTGGTGTTATCGTTATGCCCGTTGCCAATGTTTGTTAGCTGTCTGCTTTTTGCTGCTTGTTGCTTGCTTTTGACTGTTAGCTGTTACCTGTTGCCAATGCCGGTTGCCACTGGTAGCCCCATTTCCTTCGAGTGCATTTGAAGTCAAGTGAATAAATAGCAGCCACATTTAAGAAGAAGCAGAAGCTGATAAAACCGTTGCTCGCATGTTGTTTGACTTTTTGCTCTTGGCCTTAAAAAGCACAGAGCCAACTTGTTGCGTAACAGCCGACAGAGAGAGAGAGAAAGAGGGAGAGAGTGGGGATCAAGAGCCAGCAGCTAAATCAAATGGGCAAAACACAAAGTTAGCGTCGCGAATCGAGACTGTGGCACTTGGTCGACTGCAACGAGTTTATTTTACTTCAGTTTTTTTTTTTTTTTTTTGGTTTTTGTTTTTTAGTTTGTTGTCTTTGCTGTTAGGCTGCAGCTGTTAACGATTTTTGCTGCTGCTGTTTTGTTGGCCCGTTTTTATGGGCCGCCTGCCTGTTGCACTTGTTCTCTTCTCGTTCTGGTTCGCTGAATGTGTTTGCTTTTGGCTTCGTTTGTTTTCGGCCTGGTTCAGCTTAGCTGGTTTGCAAGTCTGCTTATTGTTTATTTAAATGCAAATTATGTTGCCTCAAAAACATGTGTTTAATATACAGAATATAGAATAAGCAAACAAAAGTCATTATAAGTCTCGGAAAATCTTTATTTAAATCTACTCTAAAAATTCATATTCACGAGTCGTTTCGTTTGGAACACAATAATTTTATTTCACTTTTGAATATATAAAACGGGCCTTTAAAGACCATAAAGTTTAAATTAAATATTTAATCTTTTTTTTTGTGGGAAAAGCACTTTGAAAAGCACATTTTGTAGCAACCATTAAGCTTAATATAATTAATTAAATAATTGAGGTTTTAATTTTTTTTTTTAAATAGTAAAATAAAAGCCATAATATGTGATATTTAAACAACAATATGATGACCATAATTAAAGCACAACTTTCGTTAAAATATTCATTTAATTGTAGGTTTACACACTTCTCGTGTCCGACTCATTTTCTAAGTGTTCTGAAGTGTCGGTTTCATGACCAAAATCTTGTCCAGCAACAATTGCAAGTTGAATGAACTGAGTACAACTTAACAACTAAAAAACAATAACAGCTGCCCTGCTCCCAAAATGAAAGGGAGAAAAAATTCGAAAAAATAAAATTTTAGTTATTAAGCATTAAATACGAATTGCGATCCGATCTGCCTGGGAACCTTCTCAGCTGGAATAGCAACATTCATCAGTGGGTTATTTCAGTATTAACATTGGCAACATTCATTTATGGCTGTTCGTATTCGTATTCATATTCATATTCACATTCATATTCATTCATGAATGTTGTACACGCTTTATGGTTCTTTGTTTATCGCCCTTCCCTAATCGAATTGATGAAAACAAAATTCGTCATGCCTCGCATTTTATGGCCGGTTTTTTTACCTCTTTTATTTTAGGAGTTTTACGTTAAAAGAAAAAAAAAAACACTTGCTAAAATTGGCTTGATAACTGCATGTATTATTACCGCCATTGGTATGCTTTTATTTAATGGTTGTGAACCCCTAAATTATCAAGCCAAAAATAGATAGTTCGAGAATACAAAAACTATTTTTTCAGACAATCGTTTTGGTCAAACATTTTAATTACTTAGTTCAGTTGCCAGGTGTACAAAACGGAATGTGTTTGCGGTGGGAAGGGGGAAGGGGGTTGTTGTATTACAGGAATCATGCGTGTTGGTAAATAACAGCATGGCTCAAAAGGCAAAGAGAAATTAAATTTATTTTAATGGATAAAGATACTCTTGCTTTTTGTATGGAGTACAATTTTCTGCCTTAAAATTAACTAACATTTAGTCAATAATTGAGGCTTATAGAACTTTCGTATTTTCTAATATATGTTTTAAATAAAATATATTATATAAATTAGCAGAGAGCACACATTGAATGAGTAAGCTAATGGGAATTTCCGAATGAGAAGCGCATTCCCATAAAGTAAGAGCACTAAATGTTTGTTTTGGTACGTGCCAAATGAAAATAAAACCCGAGAGCGCTTAAATTTAATAAATATTAAATGAGCTTGTCATAAGCATACACACAAACACACACACACACACAAAAGGGGAGAGCTGTGTAAACCAAGGTCCTGCCAGAGTTTTTGGCTCCTGTCAACGGCTGCTGCATGATTTTGATAAGGTGCCGCAACGAAAATACCTCTAAGCCATTCCCCCAAAAATCCACTCACAATCCACCCAAAGCAAATAAACACGCACTTACAGGCATTCAAAATCCTTACTTGTGTAACCCCCTCCCCCTCCCCCTCCCCCACCCCCTCTCCGACGACAACATGCCACACTTTATCGTTATGCCACTGCCAGCCCCCCGCATAGACAACGCATTCCGACACAAATAACATGTGACAAAATAAATGCCACTAAAGTGAAGGGGCCCAAAAGTCAAGTCAAAGCAATGCCACATGGCGGATGGAGTGCTGTGACAAGGACGAGGTCCTTTGTGTAGCCTTGTGTCATGCAACAAATGCCAAACAAATCGATGCCGCCCAAAGACACACTAAACACCAAACACAAAAAAAACCATTTATATATATATATATAGATATATATTTGTGATTATAAGCGCATAAAACTGCCACTGTAACGAAGCTACCCATGAAACTGTGGCAAGCACTCGCACACCCCTGCCACTCCCCCTCCCCCCCGCTCAATTTGTTCCTTTTTGGTGCGTGCCACCAAGTCGCAGAGTTTGGTCTGTCGTAGCGGAACTTGTTGAATAAATAAGGAAATGAAAAGCAGCCAAAAACATAGAAAACTTTCACAGTCTCGGGCTGATTGCTGCGCAGGAATTCCTGTGCCCTGTCCGAGTGTCCTTCGTCCTTAGTACTTAGTCGGACGCCATTGCCATTGCCATTGACTAAACTTGTTAGCTCGACCCATTAATGGAGCCCACAGTGCGTGAAATGTTCAAATCGTCATCGTCCTCCTCATAATGAAGTTGTTGATGATGATGATGATGATGATTGGCTATGCTGTTGCCAGGATGGCATCCGTAATTGTCTAATATGGTAGGAAATGGCAGGTAACCTTCGCATAACATTTGCAGGGTTTTTCCCATTTTACATTTAACAGAAATTTATCTATAAAATAGACAAACATAACTTGGGCTATTATAAAATCGAATGTTTCTGATAGTTCTTTGGTTAATAGCATTATAAAATTCTTATCAATACTATTCTAAACTACTATTAAAAAATACCTTTAAATTGCACAATTTTAAATAATTTAAAATCAATAATATTTAACTTAAGCTCATTATCAATAAATCATAATAGTAAAAAATAATGTGATTTATTTTATGGTCCATTAAGAAGATTGCCTTAAAATAATAATAGTAAAAAATATTGTGATATATTTTATGGTCCATTAAGAAGATTGTCTTAAAATCGAGTTGTTGTTTCTTAGACATCTTAAAACTATTTTAAATAAATACTCAAGTTAAGTTTGTTTAATTTCGGCTTATTTCAATTTTGCCTTTTCAATCTGTGACAATCCCACCAAGTTGAGTCAATATTTGGCTGGCTGTGAAGTAGTTTTGCCTGAGAACTTAATGAATGATAAACGAATTTAGTTTTTAGTGGCACAGATTCACACGGTGCACACACTGTGTGGCAAACAACAGTCTTTTTTCTACAGGGTAAACCCGAAATACTCAACAATTCTGTTTGCTCAGTTCTTAGCTCTTGATAGAATCAAATCAGACATTTTTCTACTACTTGTTACACCAGGGCTATAATTGGATGCCAAAGTATTTGAGACGAGCACGTTGGCAGTCGAGTTGTGGCTACTGCTACCTGCCTCTGTTTGGGGCAGCTTCTAGTTTGCTTTCAATTTGTACACAAATTTGAAAAAGTTGTGTGTCGCTTTACATATTTTGTGTGCGTGCCATCATTTTCATGATTACCATTTTTATTATTATTATGATTATTATTATTATTATTACTATTATTAGGGCAAGTTATGCGGCTCACATTTTCATAGCTTGTGCTTTGCCACAGTGGTATTTTTTTGCGCGTGACCGCAACCTTCTGACCTTGCCACAATTGCTCATCCCCAAACAACCTTTGACTGGCCTCAATGCATCGTACTTGAGTGTGTGTGTGTGTGTGTGTGGCAACCCTGATGAATTCTGTGCAGGCTCACAATGTCCTTGCTGTCCTGGTCCGGCAAGTCTTTTGTTTGGTTTTTCCTTTTCCATTTTGTTGGCATTGAGTGCAGTGCGGCTCGCAGCGTTATTGAAAACAATTGCATTGTGCATAATGTTGCATACTTTTTAGACTCACTGTCATTGTGGCAGCCATCTCTGTTGCAGCCAGATCTCATTTTCATTGGCTTTTTGTGCTCTCAATATTTTAGCTGTTGGCCCTATCGGTTTGTCCCCAAATGCATTTACATGCTGATTGCTTTTGAACTTCTCTCGAAACCCACAGAATCAACAAGAGAGAAAAGCGCATAAAACTTTTAGCAAGTGGCAAACCCTACAAGTTGACAAGTTGCCAACTAAATTGCTTTTTCCCACCTTCCCCCCCTTCCCACCCGATCACCATCCCCATCCCCATTGACAATGGCTAAGCGCTAAAAGCGTACAAATGTTGTGCAATTTGTTCGCCGTTGCCCAAAGTATTGAATAACAACAAGTGCCATGTTCTTGGTACGTACTACGTGTCCTGGCTTGTTGCATCCTTTGCGTCCTGCTCAGCGTGACTGCTTATGGGTTGCACGAGGATATTTGGAACGTGTGAAGTGCGTGTTGCGTAAAATAAAACCCGATTCACAATCATCGGAATAAAGCTTAACGGCGCATTTGTTGCATGTGTTGCAAATGTTATGCAAACTATTCAGTTTCGCAACTGAACATTTAATCCCCACGTTGCAATAACAATATAATTATGCAATGATTTGGCCCCTTTTCAAACTCTAATCCGAATTATTAATACTACATAACTAATTAAGTCACGACTACTACTAATATTATTGATGCTTGATTTTATTTAGATAATGTGGCATAAAAGAGTGAACAATTTTTAAAAGAGTTTAAAATTATAATTAAAATTTATAATTGAAAGCGTGTCAATAAATTCAAAGTAAAAAATTAAATAATATAGAATATATGTAACAGATAAAAAGACTTGTGTATTTAATTATTTTTACAAGCTCTATCAGCAAATAAAAAATAAAAAACTTATACTAAAATTACCACAATATTCCACTACCAATTTTACCATTACTCTGACTATTTATCTCAGTACGTCTTATCAACCTCAATCTTCTACAACAACAAAATATACTGCCACACATCCGACATCCTTTATCCACTATCAAATCCGGTCTTATTCAATCAGTCGAATGGAAGTGTCGATGCAGACAAAATCCTTTAGTCTGCTGTATATATGCAGCCATCAATAAACGACAGAGGAAACTAAAAAGTAACTCAAAAGACTTATGTCTCTTAAATCTCCATGTGGATATGAAATCCATTCTTGTAAATCCATTGATGATGTTGGCGCAAAGGGCTGCTAAAGCAGCTGGCTTGCAACATTGTTGTAGCCCCAGACTTGGACTTGGCTCATAAATTACCTTCGGGTCTGTGTTTCGGTTTCGGTTCTTTTGGTCAGGAAATACACCTTTCAATCAAGTTGCAAGCCGGAGCCAAACTGAGAGCCAGCAGCCTCCAGACAGCAACTTCAACAGCAGCAACAACAGCAGCAACAACAACAACAGCTACAACAACAACAGCTACAACAACAGCTACAACAACAGCAACAAAGAGCAACTCGATATAAATCACGAAAATTGTCGCAGTTTGCTTTTTGTTCGCTTTCTGTTATTGTTGTTGTTGCTGTTGTTGCTGTTGTTGTTGCTGTTGTTCTTTTTGTTGCGTGTTGCTGTTTGCAGTATGTTTGGGTTTTTCATTTTATGGCAATGTTGTGACAGTTGTTTTTTAGCTGGCAGCTGCAAACTGCTTTATGCTTGTTGCTGTTGCTTTTGCTGTTGCTTTGACTGTTGCTTTTTGGTTGTTTGGTTTGTTGTCCTCCGCAAATCCTGTCATGCAAATTATGTTCAGGCTTTGTCCAAATGCAATGGCCTGGCAAATATTTCGTTTATTGCGCAGCCCTCGACTCTTTATTATATCATTTATATATATATATATATTTTTAAAGCAGCATTTAATTTTTTTTGCTCAATACGCATAAATTGCAAAGGCTACTCAAAGTGAAATTTGAAACATTTGCCCAAATATTTTTTTAGTCTTTTTTTGTGACAAATGTTGCGTGCTTAAATATTTCAAATTACTGGGATAAAAAAAAGAATATGTGAAAATATTGCATTGTTTGAATTTTATTTGTGCGCAGCGAAAAATGTTTATAATTGGATATTGAATATATGTGTAAAATGTACAAATTTGTGAAACATGAAATTCATTTACAATATCAAATGAATTTAGCAAAGCTGCTTAAATTAATAAACTAAAATTCATGCAATATTTAACTAAATTTAATGCAGTATTTAATGCGCATAAAATGCTTATTTCAGCAGCAGCTTTAAAACAATTAAATGTGGCATTTAAAATATCGACAAATTTTCTGTTTTCTTGCAGAACAAAAACTTTTGCCACAACTTGTAAAAGGAGAAACTTGAACAGAAGTCAAAAAAATCCAAGGAAATTGAAAATGTAAGTGAAGTATTTTGATTAATTTGGCGTAAACTGTGCTGTCAGCGGTGTCGAGGAGCAAGGAGCAAGGAGCAGCAGAGTCAAACTGAGAGTCGACGACAACTGTTGCACTGAGCCAACGGTGCGTATGATTGATATGCCAAATGTAGTCGTGCTCAAACAGAGACCACCCAACACCCACCGTGCACCAGCAAACAACTGGCAACTGGCACCATGGTTGCACGAAAACTCTTCAGAGCCAAAACACACACACACACCCAAGCACACCCATTGAAATTTTGTGACACACGAATTGAGTTACTGTGGCATTGTCTGCAGTGTAATTAATTTATGTGCTCGGCTTCTGTTCTGCCCCTTCATTGTCCTGGGATGGACAACTATTTGCTATAATTACAGTGCCTACGGACAAATGCACTGCCAAAAACCAGCATTTTCAATGCACAATGCGTTTAAGGCTTCTGACAGGCTTAGCTATGCATCCCTGGTTGTTGATAAGCCAATTTAAAGAGGGAGACAGAGAGAGATAGAATTAGGACTCATTTTCAACTTTCGATTGTGCTGATTCAAACAATGGTTATTGATACTGCTTGTGTGTGTGAATCGGCAACTGAACCAGTTATTAGACAATAGAAATTGAGACACAGTCAAGCCAATAAAAATTTAAATTCATAAAGTGCTTTTAATCCGTTCGGAAATGGCTTCACTTGTCTAGTTTTAAAAATATTAAATTTTTTAAAATATTTTTAAGTACTTTTGTTTTATTTCTATTGTTTCGCATATTAGCACAAACTCAGTAATAATTCGTTTTGCATGCCCCCAAGCATTGTAATCGGTTAATTAAATTATAATATCGCTTCGTTGCACGGCAGCATTTTAATTGGTTGCATGCAGCACAAATATCGTGTATACGCCCAGTTGGGTGCATGCCAAGGCGAGGAAGTCGACAACACGTGCACCAAATACTTGAATAACCCGAAACTGCCACAGAGTGAAACCAAAAAGCTTTGATTGCTAAGCGAATGAATCAGCCAAGTCAGGCAGCTCTATGTGCATCTTTGAGGCATGTGGCTTCAATTGAATTCATGCAACGCAAACGTTGCCATTTTGTGTCAAAGCAAAATGGATATAAAATCTACCTTTACGCCACATGTTGCAGCTACAAAGAATTTTACCTCACTC
This sequence comes from Drosophila demipolita, assembly GCA_035042405.1. Classification (NCBI taxonomy): domain Eukaryota; kingdom Metazoa; phylum Arthropoda; class Insecta; order Diptera; family Drosophilidae; genus Drosophila; species Drosophila demipolita. Next base: position 3,945,470 of record JAWNLI010000044.1, on the reverse strand, counting down.
TAATTGCCAGCGCTGCTGGCGGTTTTAATATTTAATATGGCCAAAAAGGCGCCTGCCGGCCAGGGCCTGATGAAATGGCAACCGTGCCTCAACTCATTTGCCGCCCGACCGGGCAAAACGTGGCCCATTTCCGCAAATGTCTTTTTGCCAAGCGTCGCCGTGCGAAGCGTGGCAAATATATGTGTTTTAAATGCAAAGCCAAAGGCCCGGCTAAATGGAACTGTGCTGCTGCGAATACGTGTTAAATACCCTACAACTGTGGGGTATGCACAACTTATGGAACAGCTAGTGACGGAGTTTAATATACTCAAATGGATCTACTTGAACCACAAGCATTCTGTTATCGATTTTATAGAGATATGAATACTAAAAAAAAAAAATAGACGAATATTACTTTTATTTTATAGAAAAAAACACTTTTAATTTTAAATTTAAGTATTTGTAATAAGCAAAATATGTACTGCAGAGCTATTTAACAGTCTCTATGAAATTCTCTGCTCAAATTTGTAAAGTTTTTTAGGAATGAGCAGATGCAATGAGGAGTATCTTAAAGTCAATCAATGCAAATTGCAATTTGATTACTTGTTGAATTTGACTGTGCTGTGCTCAAGGTAAAACTTTTCAAGGACAGGGACGCGAAGACGGACACGGACACACGAAGCGGCAACAACAACAACAACAACAACAAAGCCAACGACAACACTGCATAAAAATCCATGACAAAATGTTACAGATTGGCCGATGCCAAAGCGGCCAGAACAAGAAGCAGAAGAAGCAGCAGCAGAAGAAGAAGAAGAAGAAGAGCCTGGCACAGAGCCTGGTCGGGGCCGGAGCCAGAGACTTAGCCGTGGCGGGAGCCGAGCTAGAGCCGGGCAAGGCTGTTGAGCGAGCCCCGGGCAAAGCTCGTTGCAAGAGTGAGCGAGAGAATGAGAGTGTGTGTGTGTGTGTGTGTGTGTATGTGTGATGCCGAGAGGGTGTGTGGGCGTGAGCGAGCGAGAGCGAAAGAGAGCGAAAGAGAGAGAGAGATGTGGCCAAACAGAGACAGAGACAGCGACAGAGTTGCGCCTGCATATTTAATCCTGTTGATTTTTATTTGCTTCCGTGTTGCTGCCTCTTGCTGCATGTTGTACTATTTTTATGTCATTTTATGTAACTGATGATTTTCCATGCTCTTTGCTGGCATAACAAAAACCACCCCCCCCCCCCCCCACTTGCACCACATGCATTAGCCATGAAGGTTATTCAGGTAGCTGTCTGCCAGATTGCATATGTATGGAAATCTTTACCTGCTTTGCCGCCTCTTGTCTGTGCCAATAATTCTGGCCATTTTCACGGCTAAGCAATCTCAGCTCCAGCTATTCTCAGCGAGAAAAGAAAAGAGAGAGAGAGAGAGAAGAGAGCGAAAGAAGGCTGACATTTGCACAGACTGCATTGCCATTGGCCAATGCCTGCTTTTGGCCGAAGGTCAGTTGGCCAACATTAGAACATGTTGCTGATTGTTAATTCATCAGATTTACCAAATTGACTGACAATTACATCAAAATCAGCTCTTCTCATAGCAAACACTTATCAGTCTATATATATATATATATAAAGATATTATTTGGATTAATTCAGCTCTTGGCTTGCTCGACTACTGAATACTCTGCAATAAGCTGAGATTTGGCATCTTTTTGTGTTCAAAATAATTGAAATTTATAGCCAAATAATTGTTAAGTAAATCTCGCTTGGCTTTTGGCAACATTTCAATTTTCAACTACAAATTTTGGCTGAATTGCCAGAACAGCCAAATTACAAACCATGGCAAATAAGCCCAAAATTAACATTTGATTGAAAAAAAGAACGCAAAACACAGTTTCATTTTGGGATGACATCAGAGCTTGGCCAGCATTGCTCAAGGTCGAATGCGAATGAATAAAAAATAAATAAATAAATTAAATAAAAGTGACAACATTCACACGATTTTAATGTTAATTTCAGCGCCGCTTCAAAGCGGAGCACAATCACAATCAGCTGTGCTAAATAAATCATATCTACCTTCCTCTATCTCTATCTCTCTCCCTCTCTCTCTCTCCCTCTCCCTCTCTCTCTCTCTCTTTGATTGTAACAGAAAGTGACACATCAATTTGACTGAGGGCTCATTAAAAACCAACTGCCTCAATTGGAAAGATAACTGAAACTGGCGATGAGCCACTTGCAAGTTGCCACAGTAGGAACGTGGGAACTGTTTGTGTGTGTGTGTGTGTGTGTGTGTGTGGCGGGGGGCGTGCGAAGAGGGGCGTGTGAATTTGTTAGACCGACACGCGGCACGCTTAATTGATCAACCCATACATCAATCAATCAATCAGTAAGGCATTCAGTCACATCCAAAGCTGATTGATTTATTCATATTATCGCACAGCAAGTCGAGCAAAACTAAGCTGAAACTAACAAACTGTAAAAGGCAGTTCTTTGTGGCTCAAACTATTTGGTCTACAAAAGACTGAGGAATATACTAAAGGTCATTCATACTTTGGCTTATGTAGTTAAATAGTTGTATGGCTATAAATAACAACACATAAATATCAGATGGAAAAGTAATTCCCATTCAAAGAACTTTTCTCATTTTGGCCAACTGACTAAATTAAATATTGGCATTATTTATTGGCCTGAACTCTAAGTCAGCTGATCTCAGTCACACATCACACATCTTTACTTAAATGTACTTACCCCTGTTCCCCCTTCTACCTACATTGCAAACACATTTTAAATGGCTTGAAAATTATTATGGAATTTTGTGGTTATTTCGGCAAATCGGCTTAAAGACGCGCCAGAGAATTCGCTTTCATGTCGAGAAGATGTTTATTTATTTCATTATATTTCTGCATTTGTTTACATTTATTTCTTTACTTTTCTCTCTTTTTCTTTGGTTAAAATTCTAAAATAACTTGACCGCAACAAAAGCGCCAAAATTCGTGCCAAGTTGTTTTCTCTACTTAAGCTGGCCAACATTTTGTGTGTGTGTGTGTGGATGCTGTGTGTACTTAATCAGCTGAAAGCGTAGCCAAGATTTGCCCAAAATGATGGTCAGATCACGTATACGCCCGGCATGACGTTGCAAAATTGATTTGCAATGTGAGGCAAACTGGGAAATGCTAGATAAGTAAAATATTCTATGCCATTACCAAAGCATTTGGGAGTAATCAGTTGCATTCCGGGATGCCACAAAAAAAAAACAAAAAAAACAGTCAGAAGCAGCTGTAACAAATGGCCAAAAGTAGACAAACTTGTCTTACGGTTTCAATCAAAACTCGGCCAAAAAGACAAGTCATGTGAAGATGATATTGTAAAAAACACAACTCCAGGGATAAAATCAGATTTTGTTGTTGGCTTTAGGCATATCTTTTGCAGCTCTAAAAAACACAATGAAAAATAAATCACTTTATACCAAAAAAAATAAAATAAATAAAAATGATGTGGCTAATTTTAAAGCTTTTATTAGCTGAAGAATATTTAATAAAAAAATTAGATATTTATATAAATTAGAGTAGAAACATTTGCGCATTTGGAGCAGTTTTCAATTTATTGAGATGTGGTAAAAATCACTACAAATACCAAAATAAACACTTTTGCTTTTGCTTACCATTTTACTTGATGACTTGTTGAGGCAACTTTTTTTTTTCACAATTTTTTCAATTGCCTTTTTTTGTCTTGGTTATATTTGAATGCATTTTTGTTTTTGCTTAAATATTTGCTTTTACTCGGCAGCGTTTGTTGTGCGCTGCAAAACAATGGAAATGCAGTTAACACAAAAAGTGCTGAGCTGAGCTGAGCTGCTGCAAACTGGTCGAGTTGGTCGTTTATTAGCCAACTTGGCTTTTCGACGCAATTTAGCGGGCATTGCAAGCGGTTTTAAGTTAAGAGCATGTGTGGGCGTTTCCACACTTCCAGGGAGTGGCCCAAAGCCAAGCCTGGTGACCAGCAGCTGTGCCATATACCACATATACCACATGGAGGCTGTCAAGCTGTGCTCCATTATTTCTACCTTTTTGCCAACTCAGACTCAAACTCCATTTCCATTTCAATATCTTTTTTTTTGTGCTGCTGTTGGTTTATTGATTTCACGTAGATTTCACATTTTCATCGATTGGGTTTTGGATGTGTGTTCGTTGCTGATGGCTAAATTGTTTTCCACCCTATATAAAAAGTAACAATAATGTTACTCATACGCCTCGATGGCCTTCATATTGTAGGACAATCACGTAAATACTTTGATCAGTTTTAGCCATCAAATATTTATGCTCAATTAGACCCTAAACATGGACACAATCTAACACAGCAGCAGCAACAAATCCATCAAAAGCATATTTAATTTATACCCCTGAGAATATTTAATTATTTTAAACGATATTTACAAATTGAATGAATATATGTATAACCATAAAATGTCGGCAAAATTAATATTAAATAATAAGTCAATAAATATATATTCATATCCCTGCTGATAACCTTCATATTTACCTAATTCTGTTGTGTAGTGTAATATACTCTGTGTGTGTGTATTTAGGGGCATATCCATTGTCCTCCGAACTGACAGTCGGCAGTCAGCTTATTGTGATTGGGATTGGGATTGCGATTGGGATTGCGATTGGGATTCTGATTGTGAGTGTCTATTAAGTATGCAATGTCCAAGGCTAATTGGCGGGCCCCCAGTGGCTATGGCCAATGCCATTGTCCGACGACTGATTTCATTAACTGTCGCTTAATTGCAGCATAAATGGTTAGTGCAGCCGTTTTTAATCCTTATACCGGCAATTTATACAATTGAATTGTGGCCGTAAGCGACACACCGTTAGGCAGCCAGGCAGCTCGCTGGACTCTGGCCTGGACTTGGCTGCTAGCCGTGACCCAGTTCGATGTAGGACTGAATGTGTGCAGCTCAATTCCAGGAGCTGAACAGCAAATTCATGTCAAGTGGCACTTGTAGCATCTTATGCTCATCTTTGACGGCTCTTGGCTCTAATTTTGTATAGGCCACTTTGAGGCAAAGCAGCCACAACAATACAGCCGCAGACATGAACACTTTTGGCCAACATTGAGTCCACAGATTGAGCTGCTCGTCACGTAATGCGCAATTCGCATGGCAGCAGCAGCCGCAACCTCAACTTTGCCAGGTGAATCGGACAACAAGTTGGCCAGGGGAAAAGGAAAATCACTTTCCGTTTGTTGCTGCTGCTGCTGCACGTGCAACCAGCTGTGGCAAGCATAAGGCTGGGCTTCATTTCCTTCTACTTGCCGTGTTTGCCATTTATTGTGTTGCAGATAAGCCTTTGTTTGGTGCTTAGCTCAGCAAATCTGTTTGAGATAGCAGCCGATGGGTATTTTTGTGAGAAGAAAGGCTAACTTCGAAGGAAAAAGATAAGAGTGATTAAGTAGAATTGCTATTTATACACGTGCCACAAGAGTACAAAAGTTTTTATTAGTTTTCTGAATCTAAGTTAAATATAAATATATATATATATTATACATAAATATATATACATATATATATAAATTGGGGGCTCTGCACTGCGACCTATTACATATACTAAGCCCGTTCCGAACTTATGGCTCCTCCATTAATTCCAGTTCCTGCACGAATACCAGAATCTATGTCCTTGATACTCATAACATGCATCCCTAGGATTCTGCATCTTTTCCTGATATAAATATATTTATATATATTCAATATATAAATATATATATATTTTATATATTTTTATATATTTTTATTTATATTTTATTTATATATATATTTTTTTTTTTCAATTTTCTTCTACAAATGTCTTAAATTCCAGGCCAAGATTACTCCAATGTTACTCAAGTATATCAGAAAACTACATAGCCCAAAAATAGCTGTTTTTTAAGATTATTTTTGGAGCCATAACAAGTCCTTTAACTATTTTACCCATTTCAATTGACAATTTTCTCGTAACACAGCTCAATTTTGCATGTCATAAATAAATTTGCATGCATGTTTTTGTGGCATATCAAACGACGCAAGCCACTTGACTGTCAAACGGTATTCCATGTAGAGATATTTTTGGCTAATACGCATTCGCTTGTAAGCTTTGTGGTCAATTCCGCAGGGGGTTTTCAGCTTATTTTGGAGTATTTACAAGTTGCATGAACAGCGCTGAACCAAATCTGCTTCAGCTTAATTAATGATGCGCATGTGTTTGTACTGACTCTCTCTCTCTCTCTCGCTCTATCTCTCTCTCTCTCTTCTGTATAGTGTGCTTTTTGGTGCGATTTATGTGCCCAGCTTAATGCGTTAAACGTGATTTTTACACAGTTTTTCCTTGGCAAACAGGCGACATATGCGGCAAAAATACGAGAGAGGCGACTGCAAACAAAAACCACATTCACATTCACAGTGACAGTTACAGTTACAGTTACAGTTAAAGCTGGTCCCACTTTAGCAAGCACTTTACTTCACCCTCCCCCCCCCCCACACGATGCTCTCGTTGAACTAACACGTGCCTGGCGCTGCCCCAGGGACATTTGTGGCACTGCCTCTTCATTTGTTTACCTTGACCACCAAAAGCATGAAAGGACACGTTTAAACGCTGTTCACCGTTACTTTTTTTCTGTCTTGCTGTTTCTCTGTTTTTCTGTTAGCTGTCATACATCATATTTAAGTGGTTGGTTAGAACCAACCCATGAATCATATATGAGATGCCCTAGATTTTCAGCTCTACTATGCAACTACTACTAATCTTTATATATATATATTATACTATAAAATCTATAAATATATATTGATTTTTAAATACAACAAATACTAAAAGCAACAATAAAATTTTTATTTATTTATAATGTAGATTAAATTAAGTTAGAGCACTTCTTAATAAAAGTCTATCCTTACTAAATTCATATCAGAATCTTCCTCAAGAATAAATAGCTTGCAATAAAATTTCTGTTTATCTAAATTCGAGCAATTTTTTATACAAATCTTTAACTTATCTTATTGATTGACTTATTTGTTTATAAAGCTGAATCCAAATATTATTTAAGAGCAGAATTTTAAGTTCTGGTACGCAAGTAACTTGGCTTGTTTAGACAGGTGAAAAATCAGTCTTTTTGCAGCGCTTAAATTATGTTGCAACATGATGCTGCAAGGGGGAAAAATCTACTGAAAGTCAACAGAGTGGCTCATCAAAATGGAATTCCTTTGACGAAGAGAAGTTTTAATGAATTTCCCGGCATTATTGTCCGGCGGAAATACAATAGCGCTTTCTATTATTAGCTTCAGTTCCACTTTAATCCTCCAGTGTGGCAGGCAGGCAGACAGTGTCCGATGTCTGCTGGGATATGCAAAGCGTGGTTTTGCCTCCTAACTTTTATTGGCGGAACGTGACTGTAATACGCTGCTTCACACGCAAAATATAAGTATATTTATATATATATTTATACATAAATATATGTGTATGTGCGAGAGGCAATTCAGAAATGCGTTAAATATTTACTTCGTCAATAAGACATATTTTTTTTATTGCGAACTTGGCTGGGCGGGTTGTGGCATGGACAAACTTACCTGTGCAAGAATAAATAATCTCTTTTTTTTCTCCTTGCCACTGATTATTATTTGCAACCTGAACTTGCCTTTACAGATTCTTTTGAATCCGATGTTCGTCGGAGAGGTGGGTAAAACCCCTCAAGTATGCGAAATTTTGAATAATTTGTTAGGTTTCTGGCAAATATCACGAATTTCATCTCATCTCATCTCATTTGTGACTTATCAATTAGATTTGTTCCTTTGTATGCATAATTATATATAAATGAATATTTATAAATGGGTTTGTCTGCTGCTGTAATTATATTCAATTAGCCAATTTTGATTTGTTGCCACTACTTGATACACTTTTGCCAACAACAACAAATTTGTCGTCTTGCAAATGAGTGTTGTGCGAAATTTGCCAAGGTACTATTATTTAATCTCGAATCAAAAATAGTGAAAATGTAGAATGTGCAGATGTGATTAGCCCCATAAATATATATATTAATATGTATTATACATTTAGTTAAAGGTAAACAAATACAATACTTCTTAGCTCCCTTTTCAATATTTTAATTTCCGTAGTGCAATTTTTGGTCCGATTGGGTCTGAGTTGGTTTCCTTTAATTCTTAAGAAACATCGAACAATTTTAGATTATTAATTTAAGTTATTCCTTTTGTAATTCAATAGAGCTTCATATGTAATTTAACATATATTACATAAAATATATAAATGAATAATCTAAGCAATATTATTTTATATTTGATAAAGTGCTGAACTGTGCATAATTTACAATTACTAAATTATAAAAATCTTTTGTGATATCCAAAAATTGTTAACTTGATAACTTGCTTTTTGGGCATATATAATTTGTTATTATTGTAAATAATTGTAATCGATATTCAGATTGCTAAGATAATCATGCTCAAGTTGGAAAACTTGTATTTTAAGCACAAACACTCAAATTTGTCCAACTCAGCTCTTCGGAGGGAAAACAATGGTAATTAAGTACCGCAACCAGCTGCAGGGAAAATGAATGGGAAGTGGACCAAAGACGCCAAAAGTGCTACTCATTTTGGCCAACACTGCAGGGAGACAAAAGTTGTCGTTGTTATTTGTTATTTGTTATTGTTATTGTTAATGTTCTGGTTCTTGATTTTGTGCTGCCTGCTGTTGTGGCACGTTGTCTTTGTTGTCATGCAACAATGTTGGATGATACCATTAGGAGGCTCGTTGTGCATAATTTAATTAAAATAGCCAAATTTTGTGCCAGTTGCTCTTCTTGTTAATACTTTGTTGATTCTGTTGTTGCTCTTGTTGTTGTTGTTGTTGCTATCATTGTTATTAAAATTGAATTAAAACGCTATCAACAGCAACAGCTTTGCGGCAGCAACTGTTAACGCCAAATTGATTGCCCAACCACTTGGCAACAAATTTAATACGCATTCATTCGCACTCACAGTCACCCAAACAAGCAAACAAACAGACATTAACTCAAAGCGCAGTCATTTAACTTTGATATCCTTGGGCTTCATTAAATGCAAAAGACAACGCACAAACACACACACAAACAAACACACACACACAGAAATGCGCACATCCTTCAAATGCAACATCGCAGAAGTCCAAACTCCGGAACAGTTTAATTAATGCCAAGTATTAAGTGTGATTACGTCGAGAATGTATATATATATATATATATAAATATACGAGCTGTTGCAACGCTGTTCTGGCCACTGTTTTACCGTAATTACAGATTGAGAGTCTCGTAATTGCCATCAACTAGAACACTAAAAGGCAACAACAACAACAACAACTTGCCACAAGTCTCTCGCTTCTAATCCAAGCTCGTCTTGCCACTAATTAAGCGACCAACAAAAGCTTAAACCTATTTGAGGACTTGCACGATGAGTAAGTAATAAACACAAAATACCATCGAATAAGTCCAATAAAAGGTGAAGTATTAAGTGATTTTCAAGTGGTTAACAACAATTATAAAATAATAAAATAAATGTGTAAATTATGTAAGCAACTAAAGTGCCAATTAAACTTGCTTTCAGTATTTATTATGACAATAAAATTGCACTACAATTGAATTGCATAAATAATACAACAAATTCCTTGTTCACGAAATTTAATAACTATTTTCTTATGATTTTAATAAAGTTTATTTGTTCAGCTGCAACTCGTCATTTGTTTGGCAATTGAAATGGCAATTTTAATTATGCCGAGACAAAATGCACAAAGGCTTAATTAAGAAGCTGAATCGAGACTAAAAACAGCAGAGTGGGAAACATTTTTAGCATTTTCATTTAAAATAACTTTGAGACTTCATTTGTGCAATTCATCAGCAGAAGAAAGCAGAATGCCGAATGCCGAATCAGGTATAAAAGACGGACAGCGCAGAGGAAGAATGACTTAAGAACTTCCGTTTCCACTGGCAGCAATAATGACAGCAAAAAAATGCAAGCCAACTGAGGCAAGTGGAATGTGGCCAAAGTGAGGGGGGAACATGCAATTGCAAACAATTAACAAATATGTTCTGGCCAAGAGCAGCAAACACGCACGATTTTCTTGTCTGAGTTGCCTGTTGCAATTGGCTGCTCCTCTGGATCTGACTCCGACTCCAGCTCTGCCTCCGACTCTGACTACCTGTCTGGCTGTAATTTGTCTGTCTGTCTGTCTGGCTGTCTCATCAAATGAAAATTACTGACTGAGCTGCACCGATCATGCTCGATTCCATCGGCATCTTCAGATTCTTTTTGCACAATTGGCAACTCATTCATCATTTTTAATTATGACAATTGCCCAGCTCCTCGCGGAGCTCCAATCTTAGCCTGGGAAATGCCTGTCTGGGAAAATACTGCCACTCACGTGCCAATTAGCTGTTAATGCCCAAATAACCTTAGTGGCCAGCTGCTTAGGAATTGGCTCCGCCATTTTGATGGCAGCTGCTCAACCGAATTGGGATCTTGGCACTTTTATTGCCTGGCCAACAGCTTGTTTAACGCCAAACAAAATTGGCTTTAATTCCGTAGATTACAATTTTTATTGTGCCAGTTTCGAGCAACTTTGTGAAATCTAAATTAATTTTTATTTGATTTTGCCTATTAATATTCATGATTGGAAAACCAAATCAAATTCCTACAATTTAAATAAAGATACAATTTTTTATTTATTAATTTGGATTTCTTATAAAGTTTATTCATTTTTTTTTTTAAATGTGTTCCTTCTGCTGCTTATGGCAGATTTAAGCATTTTTTTATGAGCTCACGAAATTAGTTAATCGGGCGAACGGAAAAGCAATAATTAACCCATAAAATAGTAATAAATATGGAATAGTAAAATAATAATGAGGCCTTAACCAAAACTAGTTATGGCCCGGCCAACACCTAAGCAGATTGCAAGCCGAATCAATTTAGTGTTAACAATTACATAATGTGTTTTTGGGGTAAAAAGTGAACCAAAATAGCCGTACTAATTAAATCAATGTGTACGTAATTTAATTATTATAATTATAATTATAATTATTGCATGTTAAAGCGACGCACTGAATGGGGGAATAAAGCAAGCATTAAATGCGCTGAAAGACATTTTAATGCGGAACTAATTTATGCATTGTATAATAATCATTTTGCTGATGTTGCTCCTGTTTTGCATAATATTCATTCATGCCACTAATTTGCATAACAGGTGGCGAACACGATGCGTATGCGTAATGTTTGTGTTCTACTGCCAAAAATTTAATGCGACTCATACATTTAATTATGGCCAACATGGCCAACATGGCCGACATTTCCTTTTGCCACCTCATTCATTTGCCAAACCTGAGCAGGGTTAAGGTGTGGCACTGGCCTGTGGCCTGTGCCCCTAGTTCATTTTTGCGGCTATTTGACAAATGTGCAAGCCCATCTTTACAGCCCATATGCAAACATGCGAGCAGGCAATTCACTTGCCACTTGCCACATGCCACATAGGTGTACAAGGCATGAGATCACAGACAGTGATTTTTAAACTGTGACAGTGACAAAAGGAAACATATTAGTTGCGGACTTGAAATTGTAATAAAATTGTAACATTCTCTGAAAATACTGAAAATATCTGCAATAATTTCTCTTTTGTAAATATAGTAAATATAAATAAAAATATTTTTTTTTATGGTACGAAAAGTCACAAAATTCAATTTGGTGGATTATTGATGAATTCTGTGAAAATGTAACCAAATGTGCAGCCACATATTGTCCACTTCCACAATGATAATCCAGATTTCACATCTTTCTGTTACTGCCAGCAGTTTTCGACTTTTTTCCAGCACATCAATCAAAACTGGCAACCCCATCACTTGTCCAACACAGCTCGGAGAGCTGCGGGCTGTTTGCAGTGTTGGCCACAATTGAATATTCCCCCAACAAATATTTGGCATTAATGAAAAAAAATTCATCGTGTTCTTTGTGCATTTCAGCAATTTTTGAAGCAGCAGCTGGGGAAGATTCGTCAAGGTGCAGCGGGTGGCGCACATGCTGGCCGTCTAGCGGATAGCAGAACGCCCCCATCCATCCGCGGCAGGGCACCCCAAATCTCCCGAATCTCCCGGCAACACGGAGCCAAATGTATGCGAGTCGCTCGACGCAATTTGCCAAAGGCATCGGCAGCATGGCATGCAGCATACAGAAGCAAACCTCGCAGGCAGCTCCAACGGCAACCATGACAATGACCACGGCCACAGCTATCGGAGTTAGAGTCAGAAGTGATGGTAGTATTGGAAGTGGTGCCAGCGGTGCCGGCACTGTGCCATCCACGCCCAAGGTCAACAAGTCAGCCCAACCGAGGGGCTCGCTGCCAACGGATGTGCTGCAGCCACCGTTGGAATTCCAATGGCCACCGCCGTTGCCCGTTTCCAGCCACACCAGCAACTTGCGCCTGAACATGATGAACCAGGACCCAAAGGATTTGCACACAGCTCGCGCCATCATCGAGGAGTTGCGCTCCAAAGTGCGCTTCCAAACCGAGCACATTATGAAGTGGCGCAAGGCATACGCTATGCAGGTGGGTTGCGTATTTGAAGGACTACTGTACAGTGTTCACTCGCAGCGGAGAACAAGCATTGACTAGAAATCTGTATTATTTGTGTTTATTTTTTTTTTTATTACGTTAAAAAGAGCATAAATTAAATCAGAATAGAATGGTTTCTCTTTGCGAGTGACTACTGTAGATTGTATCTAATCCTCCCCTCTCCCTCTGTGTGTCAATCACTCACTCACTTATCCTCTTCTTTAATAGGTGCAGCAACATTATCGCTATCAGAAGGAGAAATCGGATCAGATGAACTCGCTGACCTCGCAGCTGCTGCTGTTGGAGTCGCGACTGAAGCGCAAGCAGAAACAGATTTCCAGTCTGCTGAGTCATCGGGAGGTGACCATACATCGGCAGCAGAAGATCATCGATACGCTGTCCACGCGGCTGGTGGATCACGGGCTGGAGAGCATTGAGGCGAGCTATGCCAACGAGCTGGACTCGCTGAATGATTCCGATTCGGCTGTGGTGCTGGAGGACATTGATTCGGACAGCAACATGATGACGCTGGGCACGCGTCGCAAGAGCAGCGGCGGTGGTACTGGTGGCTTGGGTGGTGTTCTGGGTAGCGATGGCATCACCATTGTGCGCTCCATTTCGGATGCCATTGAGACGAATCTGAATAAATATGGCGCTGCGAGGCGCAACAATTGCTTTCTGCGACGCCCCGACATACTGGAGACGGTCTACTCTGTTGAGGAGGATCCGGAGCCCACTCCGGATGTGGCTGAGAAGCGAGACAAGTTCAAGAATCGCTCGGAGAAGGCGCTGAGCTCGAGTTCCACAGAGGGTCAGATCGATGCGCCGGCAGCGGCCGAAGCCAAAGACTCATCAACCATATCGCCAGTGATGGCGATGCCGGTGCCACGTCGCCAGCTGGGTGCACTGAAGCGATCGCCCAGCCACGATTCGCCGTGCACGACGCTGAGCGTGAAGGTGCCGCAACTGGAACAGCTCAATGGGAAGTCGCAGGTGACCACCTACAATCGGGTCATGTCCAATCATCGCTCAGTGACCAAGCCCAAGGATGTCAAATACAAGCGCATCAACAAGGCCAAGTCGAAGAGTCTCGAGGAGTTGCGCGGCCGCCTCAAGAATCTAGTGGAGCGTCCCGGACTCGATCCCGGCTACACAGCCGGCATGATGCCTCAGACGGCGCAATCGTATGCGTGACACATGGATCACCAGGCAGCAGCTGCCGAGGCAGCTCCGGCTCCGTCTGGTTCTGCCACTGGTTTGAGTTCGACGGCGGAACAGATGCAGTCGTCGCCTTGGCACAGTGCACCCAAACGTTCGCTGACGCTGCCACGCATACTGGTGCCGCAATCGGTGCTGGGTGCTGGCGGGGCAGGCAGTTCCACTGGCAGCGGGGGCGGGGGCGGTGCCACAGGGCGTGGTGGCTTTTAGCAATTAAAGAAATTTTTCATACGCAATTGTGATAAAAAGTAAAATTCTCTTCTCTCGCTCACAAGTTCTCCATCTCTCTCTCTATCTCTCTCTCTCTCTCGCTCTCTCGCTCGCTCCTCACTCTCTTTCTCTCTCGCTCTTTTGTAACATTTGTTTCCTCTAATGATTTTCCTAGGCCAAATCCTTTGAACTTGGCATATAATTTAATTTAGTTTTATGTTAACAACTAGATTTATATTTACTTTAATGAAAGGAACTGCATTTCAAATTGACTTTTACTTTAATATCATTTCACATGAATAAATACACAATACAAAAATACACTGCAATTTTATTTTCTTATCATTTTAAATCCACGAGAAGCGTATGAAAAATTTCATATATGACAACTACTAATCGAAATGGGACAATATGAGAAGACGACATGTTCAAAGAGGTGGGTATTAATATATATATATATATATATATATATATAGAGAAGGTATCTGGGTGAAAATTGAGTAATTAAGTAGGTTAGAAAATGTACAACCACAAATTGCTTAGCTTTGTATATATTTTAGTGATATTTTTTTCTAAATCGAAATTATCGACTTAAATTAATTACTTCTTATATTAAATTAATAATTATAATAGATAAAAATTCAATTTTGATTATAAGTCTTTCTAAAAAAAAGGGTTTGTAGTTTCAATTTAATTTTCGAAACGACATTTCTTTTCTAATTTGGCAACAGCAGTTTTTCCTCTTGATCTAAATCTTTACTTAGTTATAAGCTCTACTCCATGGACTGTCTTCTAGATAACAGAATTTAAGTGCAAAAAAGCTGTACGTGTAACTAATTGAGTAAAATATATAAATATATCATATATTTTCTTACTTACAAAATTTGCAGCTAAATATTTTTACAAAAAAAAACACAAAATCGTTTATATTATAAATACAAAAAATAAATAAGCTCATTTAATTAAATATTTAATGTTGATTATCGTAAGTTAAACTAATCAAAAAAAAACTAAGAGTTTATTTTCGTTGAAATTTTGAAATTATTTTTGAAAATTGTTATAAACTTTGGAGCCTTGCGCTCCAACAAGTTGAAACGTCATGTGTACCTTGCAGATATTAAGAATATTTAAGTATATATACACATATATGCATAACGGTATATATGTATATGGTTATATATGTGTATGTATATTATATGGTAAATGTAAGTTAAGTATTGCATATATGTAACAGCCTTAAATATATATATATACATCTACAACAATGGCTGCTTCAATTCTCTACTAAATCAACTCAAAGTACAATGCTCAACCGATGTCAATATTGAAATAGTTCTATATACAACATATACAAAAGACATATATGTATGTATATATATGTATGTGCTTATGTGAAATATCAACCAAGTTTCAAAAATGTACCCAAGTACCTAAACATTGCTGTTGTACCTAAGATAGTCCCACAGCAAATAGCGTTTCATATTCATTTAAAAATATAATATCGAAGAAAAAAATCGATAAATCGATCAATTCAAATACGTAATTTCAATGTCAGTTATAAGTTGAATTAAGCAATCAAATCAATTCCCTTGTCAATTTATCACTCGAGTTCAAATAAGTTTGTCAAAGACGAGTACAAAAAGCATTTCGAATGTATTTAAAGTACTCAGATACAAAGCGTATTATTCTGAATATAAATTAAGTGTTTACACATATATATTGTAAATGTTAAATTAAATGTGCTTGTATCTAGTGGAAATCAGCATAAGTTTCGTATTTAAAATGACTTCAGCTATTTACATGCCACATGTGAGGCATATCGAATAAGTTTCATTTTGTATTTTACTTCTGAAAACAATTTTAAAACACCTTTAATAACATTCAGAGTTTTGAATGTAAGGTTGTTAAATAAACTTTATATTTTTTTTTTTAATACAATTTTAAATTTTGCTGAAAAGTAAACTCCTTGAAGGGATTGTAATATTAAACTTGAGATGTTAGTACAACAAATTCTCTCCAATTCTGTGCTAACAAATATATATAAAAATATATATGTATTTAGAATATAACTTAAATAAGTTACAATTACAATAATCAATTTATTCATTTTATTTATATTATATATGTAAATATATATGTACTAATTGTAATATATAAATTATACACAATATGGCAATTAACTGCTTTCAATACTTTATCTAGTTAGCTTAAATAACTAATTATCTATTTATATGATAAGTAACTTAAATGGAAAATACTTTTGAAAAATTTGCTCATTTTACAAAAATTTGAATCAATATGTAAACTATATTTATTTTTGATTTCTGGCTTTGCTGAAATGCTTAATAAAAGCTAAACTTATCTAACACACGCAAACACAACATTTGAGTTATCAGCCAGATCTGTGAGTCTCATTACTCATTATTCATTCAAGTCCAATTCTCAATTCTCAAGTGATAGTCTATAATCAACATTGATGGCGAACGGCGGCATGTCAATTTTTCTGTGTTTTGCTCTGGTTATCAGCAGTGGTCTTATCACCCTGGTGGGTTTAGTCAGGTTGCTCGGCAGACAACAGACAGTTTTACTAATTGAGACGCAATATTCACAGAGTCACGGAGATGCCAGACAGACCGCAAAGGACATCGAGCGGATCTACAATGAGGTGCTGCAGGTGAACCTACAAAACACTCGAGTTCGTTTGGAGCATTTGAATGACAGCAATGCCTTCGATATGGAATACTTTCGTGAGTTGGATGCAATCGCGGGAGAATCGCCGGAAACCTACTACAGCACTGCCTACTGGATATTTTCCGTTATCAACAATCAGCCGGAGTCCGACAAACTGCTGCTTGAAGTCCTGCCATTCGAGAAATACTCCATTCGCATTTTTTTCTCCAAAGTTAAGGATAAATTGTTAAATTATTTGGCACTCACTCGTCAAAACAAATTGGAACTGATGACTAATGTGACGCGATGGCAAACTGAAACTGCGGACTCTATTGTGGCCTCCTATTTGGAGTTTCCACAGACGCTTCAAGATCAGCTGCCCGAACTACAATTAATGGACTACATGCAGCAGTTAAAGAATTTTTTCAATCGCATTGCTCAGGCACTCACACAAAAATAAATGCTTAAATATGTCGTAAAATTTGTATTTGTTTCTATCAATTCTACAAATTTCCCTTACCATATAAATTATCAAAATTGTAGAAATTAAACTTTTAAGTGCCCAAATATATATAGTTTTCTGATTCTCGGAAAGGAACTTTCTTGTAGTTCCTTTTAAATTATATAAATTATAAATAATTGAATACATTTATTGAATTTATTCTAGAAGACAAAAAATCGAAAAAAAAATACTCTAGAGATATATAGCTATATCTTTTGAGTGTTTGGTTGTACATAGATCAGTATTCTATTAGATAAGATAAGTTTGCTATTGTTCGACTAATTTATATGCCTCAACATTTATCAGTCTCAGCATGCGATCGTATTGCTGCAGCACACCCCGCACCGCTCGCAATGTGGGCGTCAATATCTCCTGCTCGCTAATCTTGCCCACGTAGCTGATCTCTAAGGTTTCAAGCTGGGCGTGTAGATCGCTGTAGTTGCGTCTTAATGTTCGCAGATGACGCTGCACTTTACGCTGGTTGCACCGAGAGCCGAGTGGGCGACACTGTTCCACGAATGTTGCACAGCTAAGACCCACTTGCTCCAATGACTGCGCCCACAAATTGATATCCTCGTTGAATTGGCGCACTTGCAGCTGCTGCTCATCCTGTTGTTGCTGTTGTTGCTGTTGTTGTTGTTGCTGTTGTTGTTGTTGCCGCAGCAGCTTACGCAACTCTCGCAAACTCTCCCCAGCGGGAAGCGCACCTGTCATCTATTACAAAACTTGGATATTGTTAAATTATCTTTTAATCGTTTCATGCAACATACGCCCAGCAGCAGCAGCAGCAGTAGCAGCCACATCAGTGAAATGATTAGTCGAGCTCTTAACATTTAAATTGAACGTTCTTATCACGCCAAGGGAACGCAATGCACTGATTATAGACTATGCCAACTACCAGTTCCCAGCGATTCCAGCGATCCCAGCGATTGTTCTGCCAACGCGTGTAGCTTATAAGAGGCAATCGCAGCTGGGATTCAGTAATACAGTCTCCTAAAGATCTGACAACTGGTTGCAACTATGTGGCGCTTTGTGATTCTTCTTGCAGCCCTGCTGCCCTCATCGGTAGGTCAACTTTAATAATTACTAAATTAACACAAACAAATTAAAGATTTCGTCTAATCGGACTCATGTTTATTTGCAAAGATTAATGTAATTGAAAATAGAGAGAAACCCTCGACAAATCGTCTTCATGAATTCTTCAAAATTATAAGTTGTATCTGCAATGATAAATCTGTAATATTTTATTCAGTTCGCCTTTCCTATCACGTCCTGCGACAAGCTTGAGGCAGTGCTGGCTCAGGAGATCAAAACATTTTCACGGCAAGCCATCCAGGAAGGCGTCCAACTGTTGCAGCGCCTTTTGAAGGAAGCCGAACTCCTGGGACCAAACACTGCGGATCGTGCTGCCATGGATAAGTTAGCGAAATTCATTGAAAACTCAAAGCGGGCCGATAATTCCGAAGAACTGGAGAATTTGCTATATGAGCTTGAGGATCTGCTGGGCCTGGGCGACTTTAGTGCTGAGAATGAATATGTTGAGCAACTGGATGAAGATCTGGTCACAAAGTTGTTGCGTCAGCTCGGCTTCGATATGTTTGAGCAGAATTTGGAAAAGAAGTTGGCCATCTTTCTGAAGAGAACTGAATCGCACATCGAGTCCTATCTGATGAAAGAGAAGGGCTTCCAAAACTCCAAAATGACAACCTGGCTTATTAAATTCCAAAATGAAAGCGACATTGAAAAGAAATTATTCATTTTGGACGACCTTTTCGACAACTTTAATTGTTAGATTGTAAAATACTATCACGAAATAATATTCAATAATTACAGTTTATAGCAATATATTGGAAAACACTTTGTAAACATGATATATAAAATTATAGCAAAAATGCTTAACTATTTCCTGGTACGATGCATTGCTTATATTTTATAGACTTTGAACTTGCTGCGGCGTTCAAAACTGCGGAAATGAAATAAAAAATAGCCGCGGAAATGGGAAAAAAAAACCAGATAATCTAAAAAATGAAATTGAACTTTGGCTTCTAGGAAGTTGTAAGTTCTAAAAGGCTTGACTATTTAGGCCATGTCCCAAGCGAGAGTCGAACACACTTTGACGAAATTGGGGTGGACCAAGACCATCAGAATTGTAGCTATACGATTCCGAGCGATAGAAGTTATTACCGGGGGAGCCACTGGGTCCAGTAAAACTGCGAAATTGTTCCGGGAAATCGCTGCTTTGAGGTCGCTATAAGTGCAAGAAAATGCACCACATCAATGCCTTAGCAGATTTGAGAGGAAGCACTACAAATACTCACAGTCTGAATGCTCAATGGTCCATGGAATCCACTGGGAGTGAAGCCCGAAGAACGGGAGAATGTGGGCGGTCTGATATTACCACGATCAAAGTCAGACGGATCACCATTATGTATATCATTGAAGTTCTCCTGTGAGATATTCAATATTCTATTTATTTACATTGTATTTGAATGAAGATTGCATACCGTGCGGAAGCCAGAGATGAATGGTTGTATCGGACTTCTCACCCAATCTGGTATTCTCGAATTGACTGGAAAGGAACTGTTATATCCATTAGAGTCATAATCCTCATCCGAATAGCGTGAGTTGTTGGCGTTCGATTGCTGTAGAAACCACAGATGGGTTATAGTAAATATATAAATATATATATATATAGTATATATCGAACACACCTGGGAAATAGCAAAATTATTTCTTGTTTCTGGGTTATTCTGAACAGTAGCTGATGAGGAAGTTTCTAATGGCCTAAACATATTCGAGGGAATGTTCCGTGTGTCCCGCTGAGTGCGTAACTAAGAAAAACCAATAAAAAAAAATATTGCATATTCCAAAATATTATTGTATATATATATATATATATATATATATATATATATAAGCTCTGCTTACCCGCTGCAATGTGGCACTGTGGCAAACCTTGAAGATTTCAGTTCAGTTTGGTTAGAAGAATAGAGATATTTTTTAATATATCACTAAATTTATATATATATATATATATATATGCTACTTACACCCAGTCCCATGAGCAGTAGGCTCAGACTTGCAATAATGTGTATATGATACGAGTGGGGCGACATTTCGATCTGTTTGGCAGCTTCCAGCAGTATGACGGTCTTGAGAGCTGGACGAATAGCATTTACTATTTAAAAACGACGAGTAACCCGTCTAACTGGAAATAA
Organism: Drosophila demipolita; assembly: GCA_035042405.1. Classification (NCBI taxonomy): domain Eukaryota; kingdom Metazoa; phylum Arthropoda; class Insecta; order Diptera; family Drosophilidae; genus Drosophila; species Drosophila demipolita. The sequence continues at coordinate 3,925,083 of JAWNLI010000044.1, read as the reverse complement.
ATAAATAAACGATCAGTGCCCCGGGGTTATCGGCAATGCAGGCGGGAAAACACAATTACGTCCACGACTTGCCAATCAATGAATTATTTTTATTTATTGATCACGCACCAACACACATCGCTGTCTTTATATATACCCTTTCCGGAGAGTATTATTATTTTGATGTCATGCATAGAAGGAGACGTCTGAAAACTTATAAAGTTGTCTGGTCAGCATCACTAGCCGAGTACAGTCTTCTCTGACAAGTCTTTCATCTGTTAGTACACACACTGAAACCGTATTATTTATCGTAATCGATCGGATGGAATTAATATAGCTAATCAGATGAAAAATTAATTTTTCTATAAAAAAATTTAAGTGTGATTTTTAAATTTTAACAAAAGAACCAACAGGATGGGATTAATCTATCAAATAGCTTTTATATAAATAATCTGTTTCTTTGCAAAAATATATACATATACTGCAACTTAGAAGTCGGCTTGTATACTCCGACCTGCAAGGGTATGTAATCTTCGGCGTTACTAAAAAATTCTTTCATCTTGATTAGATTTTTATATGCATCTTTATTTGTATATACACGATAGATTTTAATCATATCATAAGTCATAAGTTGTACCTAGTTATAGGTCCCTCTGGCTAAGACTGCTTAAAATTCATCACTGTCATATTTTGCGTATTTGCAATTTTACATTCGCTTATTAATAAGTTTTTATAAATTATAAAAGCAGATTTACATTAATTTATTTGTGAAACATTTTAGTTATTAGCGAGCGACTACTGTACTTAATAGCGGCCATAGCCATTGGGAAAGCCGTAGCCACGAGCAGGACTAGCATATGGATAACTGGGCAGCGGACGCCGCTGAATCATATAGACGGGTGGATAGCCAAAGGGGTTGGGGGGTTTTTCAGGCAGCTTGGGGCTCTCCTCAGTGGGTGTCACCATGCTCTTGTCAGTCGTCGCATCATCATCCATATCTGGCTTGGGCTTCTCCGAGCTGTCGACCGGAACAGGTGCATAGCCCGGGAATTGAGGTGGATACGGATGGAAAAGTGGTGGTCCGTAGGGAGAATAGGCTCGTGGGTGGATTGGATACGATGCAAATGGATGGCTCGGATAGTCTGGATACCCTGAATAGCCAGCTTCGTTTGCCCTCTCTGGCTTGCCTTTTGGCATGGGGCCAGCTTGAGGATAAGGATAGGGACCGAAGTGAGGACCGGCTTGTGGATATGGATAGTGATGCGGATGAGCATGTGGTTGATGCGGTGTAGGTGGCTGTGGCTTTTCTTCATTCAGTTTTGTTGTTGTTGTTGTTGGTGGTGGCGTTGTTGTTGTGGTTGTTGTTGGTGGCGTTGTTGTTGTGGTTGTTGTTGGTGGCGTTGTAGTTTCTGGCAAAGATGTTGCCTGGTTCAGCAGCGCAACTCCACCATTCAATTGTTCAAGTCCATTGTCGGGTTGTGCGGTTGCTGCATTCTCTGGCACAATCTTAGGCAGAGATGGAGTCGTTGCGGGTGGCTGATGCACATCCTCCATTGACTGGTCATCCCCGTCATCGTGCTTAGAGGACCAGACCTGGATACAGCTAAGCGCCACAATCTAAAGGGGAATTGATGTCGTTAATAGCTGCGATCAGCTGCATTTACATATATGTAAATAAATTCATTACTTACCTGACTAATTAGCAATAGCTTTATAAAGTACATATTGATCTGAAATGCAACTGGCACCTTCAAGTTCCCTATGCAAACTGCTGGCTGGACATGAGTAAATGCTCGCTTTTATACTTCGCCAACAAGTACTTAACCTATAATTAGAGATTATAAATCAATTAACAATGAATGTAAAACCCAACCAAAGATTATGTGTCAGTTTGGGCAGGCTCGAGCTGAGAATTTCCCCTGCTGCGTTCAGATCTGTGTCGAATGGGAAGATGGCTTTGCCACAATTTCCGCATTTACTCTGCTTATTTAAAAATTTGCCAACTCGTTGCCAATAAATGTGAAGTGCAACTTGCGCCTTTTGAAATGACAAAAATGACGCGATAGATTAGTCGTTTGTTTTCCAAAGAACTTATACGGCCAGAAGCAAGTTGGCCTTGTTTCTAAATTTTATTGAAAACAATTAATCGTATTGAAAAGTAGTGAAATAGTTTCGATTTATTTATCTTACTTTGCAAAATGGTTTCCACAATTTGCAGCTGGAAGAACTTGAGTGATAAATGCACTCTTCTGCAAAAAGGTGACCAAAATCAAATGGTTTCATGTAATAAAAAATATTTGAAAAGTACCCTGTATTTTTTAAATTGAAACGTGCAATTGTTGATTAGTCGCTGCGGGGCACAAACATATGCAATTATAGCCACTTCTTGATCATATTAATGAAAGGAGCAGTCAGCGTTGGTGAGAAAGTGAGTAAAATCGGAATCCATTTCTTGGAATAGGAACGTTAGCTTGATAAGATTAAGCATTATAAAAGCAAAGAATGTAAACAAAAATGTAAATTGACTGATTAACAATGTCAGTGGAGGCTAGAATGCATCGCATGAATTTTGGAGGCTCATTATAAATTTTAAATAATTAATATAAATTAATATAATGAATTCTCAGAATAATTAATCATTTGTTTTAATTAATTTATTCTTATCGCGACTGACTGTTTTCCGACAGGTGGCGCTTAATTCAGCTGGGTTGCTGCATTGACTGAATTGCTATGAAGCAAAGAATTACGGCATATTTTAACGGCTCATCGGCGATGAAGTATTACAAAAAAAAAACACTTGGTTGGCCAAAGCATTGCAGATTTTCAAAAGACATGCGTTAGGATAGCTAAAGCAAATACTATCGAACTGCGTTCAAGGATTATTGAGTCATCTGAGAACTGAAACAATTGTAAAAATTGAGCGAAGGAAACTGAGGTGAAGTCACAAAATCCTTGTTTTCTCGGAAGCTACAAGAACAATTTGAATATCCTGTTACTTTGATTTGTTGCAGAGCTCGTCACGACTGCAAGCATTATTATTGTAACTAGCTCGTATCGGTCGTCTGTGGTCTAGAGAACGCATTTCCCCTTACGAAAAACCTATAACTCTTGCAAATACTTACCGATTTAAACAAACATATATTTAAAAAGCTGAAGCTGGGCGATCTGAAAACGCAAAGTTCTTTATAACTTCTAATCTAAAAGGATTATTTCCGTGTTACCAAGTCAAGATCATTGATTGAGTGAGTGGACTTCAATTCCAAATTGAAAGAAATATAAAAGTCGTCGCTTCGGCTATGGCCATAACTTTAATTTCAACTACTGTTGCTGGGGTTGCTGGATATACATCGCCACTTAAACGTAGATACCGCCTCACTTTTCACTTAATTAATGCTCAGTGTGTGTGTGTGTTAGTAGCTTAGTTCTTCCACTTATTGTTCTCATAGTCCCATTTGGAGGTCAGACCTGTGACCGGGTTGATCTCCAGATCGATGATACGCTTCAGCTGCGCCTTCTGGTGCTCCTCATCGAAGGTAATAGGCAGCTCATCATAGACTGCAAATTGCAATTGAGATTATTAATTATGCTCTACATTTGAAATTAGGATGCGCTCACCGAACAGATTCATCAGCACGGCAACCCAAATGGCGGCAGCTGTGAAGAGGAGACCCATGCCCATGTGCATCTTCCACTCGCCAGAGGGCGCCTGCACCTCGGCAATTGTCTGACAGAAGCTAGCCCTGTACAAGGCCTTAATTTCCTGGGGGCTGAGCTTCTTCCAGTCACCCTGCTCCTTGGTGCGGAGTGCGTTGATCTCGTTGGTTGGCTCACGGAAGCGAACGGCGGGCATTGGGTAATCAGCACGATCCGCGTAGCAAGCGGTGCCGTTCCAGCCAAAGCCAACAATTTCACGCTTGCCAATCTTGTCCAGAGTGTGAATGGAGGCAACGCTTCCCACTTGCGCATTATGGGGCAGCTGGGCGGCCAACTGGCGGCGCAGAGCGTGGTTGATTAGTCGCAGTGCCATAGTTTCAGCGCTGCAAGAAACGTAAATAAATTAAAATTATTTTCCTTAGCTTTCATATGTGAAGAGCGGGAGGGGAGTGCGGGTGACGCACACATAAAGGTTATGTAATATTTTAAGCGATGTATGTGAATTGCACAATGGGCAGTTAATAATGAAACAATAGCCACATTTATGGTTACAGCTGCTTGGCAGTTCATTTATAATTTAGATTTCCATAATTCTGCCATTTTTCATTGGAAAATGCGCCTCTTGTGGCAACTGTTGTGTAATCAAAAACTTTTTACACACGATTTGCCTACGGGCACAGCGATTAATAAATAGCTTGAACCGAGCTCAGCTAACGATTTTAAAAGAGTTTAAAGACATGTTTTCACAGAAAACGCAAAAATATTAACCTTTAATGTATAAACTATATCACAATTACCAAATCTGATGTTGGCCACGGTTTGTTCTGGAGGTGGTGTTTATCGATTCGTTGGGAGTTAGTTCGATTAGGCGAACCGCTGAAATGAACGATTGTCGTTCATCTGTGAACATATGACTTCAGCACATATTGATATTTTGTCAAAATGCACTTCTGTGACTATCGATAGCTATCGGCGACATATTTGAATTATGCCGCGTGCTGAGTTTATTTGAATTTGGTCACACAGTGTAGATTTTTACAACTGAATCAAAAAATAAAGGGAAAAACATTAGATTTGAATAATGTTATGTTATATTATGTTTTTATTTTGATTCGTTTCGATTTCATAATGATCTCATAAATGAACATTTAAATTAGACATTAAAGAGACAGGACATATAATTTCAATATTGTATTTAATATATATTAAGCTGTTAGTTTAAATGTTGATGTTGCTGCTTTTACTGTTATATATTGTTTATTTTTACTTTGTTTCTTTCGCTTGTAGTTTAGGAATTATTGTGTTGTTAATTAATAATTTTACTATTTGTTTTGTTGATTTGGGATTTACGTATATGTTTTTTCGCAATTGTTTATTTATGCTGCTTTTACTGATTGCTGCTGTGCTTAGCGCTGTATGGCATATTAATATACATATTATTTAAATATACATAAATATTTATAAATATGCAATATGTTTGTAACAATATTTAATGATAATTATGCAAATAATTAAACTAAAGTGAAAGCTTTTTCCTTTAAATGTACAACTTGTAAATTGGTAGTAGCAAAATCTTACGGCTACATTTACATTTTCTCATTTTGTTCATATTTTCTTTCTGTTTTTTTGACATTGTATAAAATGCTGATACCGCCGTGTATAGTTTGGGTACTTATAAATATAATTTTGGGGTTTTTTGGTTTGTATATACAAAAAAGTTCTTTTTTTTCTTCCATATTTTTTTAAACATTTAATGTTTGTTTTTCTCCATTTCAAGTTGCGTTGCATTCAAGCAAAAAAATGCCATGATTTGGTTGTGATTTTTTTTTTAATAAATGCGTGTTTTTCTTACTGGTTTTGGGGCAATTTGCATTTTTAACAAGTGCGCTAAAAAGTGCAATTTTACAGATTATTGTGGATGAGAGAGAGAGAGAGAGGGAAAGATTAGGTGGCTAGGAAACTAATGATATTTGGATAGATGTGCTGCAAATGGCAACTTCTTGAAACTGCTTTTGAACCATTACGCGAAAGTAGTGCAAGAAATCTCATTTGTGAGTGTTGTGTGTGATTTTATTTGGTTTTGTTGTGTGGCATTTCCCAAAAATGCTCCGATTGCAACGCAACAGCAAAAGAGGAGAAAAGAAAATCGATAACAAAAAGAATACAAATTTGGCATGTAAGAAGTTAACAAGAACTAGGAATGAACGCTTCACTCGGCACCCGCCGAGCTATCTGGCGTCACATTGGAGTCGAGGCTGGCGCAATCCGATTCCTGATCCTGTGTCTCCGAGTAGTTGGCCGCCTCCTGCAATCGCATCAGCATGTTTAGCTGTAGGGATTCGAGATAAGGTTAGTTTAGTTGCATCTTGAGTGGAATGTCTAGAAACACTCACCAGTGGATCCTGCTGATCACCGTTGCTGAGGGCAACGCCCTCGAGGCCCACATCTTCCGCATTGATCTGACGCAGAGGAGGCACCGAGTCGGGACCATAGGGCCACGGATATGAGTTGCGTATGAAGGCCGACGGATCATTCCAGGCGCCACCACGTCGCCCATAGAGTTGAACGCCCTCGCGCACTGCCTCGATTAGATAGGGCGACAGATGATAGTTCCAAATGTCAGTGAACCACACCTGCGAATCCTTTAGGTCCAGCGGACAGGAGAGGAACAGTCGAGGCCCAATCGTGACATCACTTGAGCTGTGCACCTCCAGAAAGCGATTGATGTGCTGCCACACAGATGGCAACCAGGCCAGCACAGCGGCCAGCTCCGGCTGAGTATGCTGCGTCTGCAGCTCCAGCTGGAATTGGCGACGGCGCAGGAAGCGACCCAGAAATCCCTTCACCGGCTCCATGTGATTCGCTGTAAGCACCTGTCCAAAAAAACAAATAAATTATGATTAAAAAAGAAATCCAGAATTGCTTGGATAAAGAAGGCTTCACTTACCCATCTGAAATTGTGATGCAGCTGAAGATTGGTCGTGTTGCAAGTGGCTTGGGACATGGTGCCAATGATGCAGGGCAGTTTGGTGGCTGGGCCGGCACTGAGCAGACATGAGAAGACATCGCCCAGAGCGGAGGCATGATGCAAGTTGTCCAAAATGATCACAGATGGCAGTTCCGAGGCGCCATTGGCAATAGCCGCCTGCTCGGCAATGTGGCCCAGATATTGGCGCAGATCCTTTGACGTCTTGTGGTCCACACTGAAAACAAAGGAACACTTACAAAATGAGCACACACACATAAACAAATGATATGTGGAACTCACTTGAACGTGGCTATGGCCTCGGAGGGATTGCCGCGACCGGCGCGTGCAACCAGAAACTCGGCGAGCCGTCGTGCCAAATAGGATTTGCCTGTGCCGCTGGGCCCGCACAGGATGAGACGTCGATGCTCGGTGAGCAGACTGATGTAGCGATGCACAATGCTGCGCGGAATGAGGCTATCGAAGGCCAAACTCCCCACGCCCTGCAGGCAAATGTACAGCGTCTTCACATTGCCCACAATGTAGCCGCAGGGCAGCAGCTCGGGGAATCCCATTTCGGGTCCGCGTTTCGCCTCGCCCAGGTGATACGATGTGATCGAGTCGGTGTTGAGGCCCAGATTGGTGCCCGGATCAATGCGTGCCACATAATCCTTAAAGGTCTTGCGCACAATATAATCCAGATTCTGCCAGGTCGTCTTCCCCGATATATAGGTGCAGGCAATGATGAACTCATTGCTGTTGGCTGCATTATGCGTTTGGACCTTGGCCTGCGCCTGCGCCTGCGCCTGTGCCTGATCCTGTTCCGCCTCGTGGCTGGCTATGATGGCGCCATTGGCATAGAAGTCGTCCAGCTCGAGCAGCTCCTCGCAGTACTTGGCAAAGGATTCGGGCTGGCCCAGATAGCAGGCAATCGCAATCTTTTTGCCATCACACACATCCGGCAGCTCCTCGACGACAACGGCGCTGCTCATGTGCACCGGACTGCTCAGCTGCGATGCCTCCAGTGCTGGTGGCGGTGGCGTCAGATCAATGTGCGTATTGGGACTGAGTGGTGCAACGGGCGCTGCACTGGATGGCGCTGGTGGTGGTGGTGGCTCCGTGGCCGGCACCTCCTCCTCCAGCTCCTCGGTGAGACGTGGCGGCAGCTCCATGGGCGGCCGGGCATTGCCATCCGCCAGCGAGTAACGTCTGGAAGCATCCGAACCACCGCCGCCGCCCAGCGAACCATTTGGACTGATGGCCTGGCCCAGGCTCGCCTCAGAGCCGGCAAGGGAGCGTGTGGTGACCAGTTTCTGGAGTCGTTCGTTGTTCTGTTTGAGTGACATCATCTCGGCGCGCATCCGGTTCATCATATCCTTAAGGCTCTCCAGCTGCGAGGCGGAACTGAGCGCCTCCAGGCGTATGTCTGTCAAAACCAAATCCTTTTCGCGCAGCTGCTTCTTTAGATCATCGACCACTTGGTGCTCCTCATGATCGATGGCATCGATTGGCTTCGCATTGTCGATCAGTGTGACCGTTTTGGCCGGACTGCTCTGCTTGCTGCTCGCATGCGCCACGGGCAGCGGAGGTGCCGGCTGTGTGGCCAGAGCAGCCAAGCCCAATGGCTCACCATGTCCGTTTGTTAGCGAGGATTGCTTGTTGGAGCCGCCGTGCTCCGCCTGATGTGCATGCTGATGATGATGCTGTCCCACATGGCGACTAGTCTTCGAGATCTTTGCATTGCGCGAGAAGGCCTTGGTGAAGCTGCTGCGGAGCCAGCCCTTCTTCTTCTGGTTCGCCTTGTTCTTGTCCTGCGCCGCCGAGCAGCCCGAACTGATCGAGTTCAGCGAGCACATTGAATCCGTGCTATGCTGTCGCTGCATGCCAACGCCCACGCCCACACCCACACCCACACCCATTCCCAAGCCCATGCCATTTCCATTTGGATTGGGATTGGGATTTGGATGTGTGTTGAGATTATGATTGCTGCGCGTGTTGCCCGTTGGCGGCTTCTGTTGCATGAGCATTAGCTCATTTTGGGACTGGCCCTGCGTCTGGACACCCATGCTCTGCATATGGGCGGTGGTCAGGCCCGCCTGGATGGACTGCTTGCGCAGCAGCTCAATCGTCTGCCGCATGTCCGTCAGTTCGCCATCCTTGCGCTCCGCCGTCGCCGTCAGCTGTTGCAAGCGATTCGTCATATTTGACAGCGACTGCTCAAATGCAGAAACCACATGGGCCTGAGGACGAGACGGAGACAGAGGGGGAGAGAGAGAGTAGGTGCTTGGTTAGTAAGTTGCTGTTGCATCGATAATTTATCATCACAATTGAGTGGCTTCTTTCTACGACCAAACCCCCGCAACCCCCCGCATCCTACGCACCACTGCAACACTGGTTGCCCCTTCGCAATCGTGCAGCGCATTTCAAGTTCTGTTTGATATGCAAGTTGCCTCTCAGCTAGCCACAAAGTAACAGCAAAAAAAAAGGCTGCTCTAGACGACCTTGACCGACTAGCAGATACTCTGTAAGCTGCAGCTGCTTGTTCTTCTCATATTTTATCAATGCTAATATATATAATATAAAACTTGTCTGTCTAATCATGCACAAAACATTATCTCATCAAAACTATAAAATATAATTAATATTCAGCTTTAATTTCGAATTTAAAATTTACATCGCTTCCTCAGTTAAATTATAGTTTTTTTCTTATGTTTTTTGCAGCGCATAATTTAACTTTCTTTTAATGAAAAAACACATTATAAATTCATGGAATTAATTAATTATTATTAAGGTGCTTTATGCACTGCTTGCTGTTAAATTTAACAATAAAATTTAAATTAAAATAAAAATAAAATAAATACTTTTGCTTTGGCTGTTTAATTAAACACATTTTGCGGCCATAAGCTGACCGCACAAACTGCATTTACAGGGTATTACAAAAGGCCAAGAAGTGACGCGGCAATAACTGTCTGGCCTGGACTCACGCAGATGACTCATGGCTCCTCAGGTCGGAGCCTTTAGGCGCAGCTTTAAAAACTTTTGCTGCGGAACGTGCCTCAAAACATCGCCCCCACAATGACTGTGTGCTCGGATGTCTTGTTGCCCGTCGTCTCAACTGTGTCCAGACACCTGTGTCATAAACCAGCATTAGAACCACTGCCACAACACAGCCTGCAGCCAGGCAACCATGCAACTATGCAACTTGCTGCTGCAACTGTGAGGAAATGTTTTTATGAAGCGACGTGACTGAAACACAAGTTTTTTTTTTTTATTTTGATGGCTTCTTTTTGTCAGCATTTTTAAGCGCTTTTGGAGAGAAGAGCAGCATTCGACTAACTACCAACATCAAGCTAATGAGCGCCATTAGAGTTGGTAAAAAAAATTGGTATATATATATATATATATAGAGAGATATCTTAGATTTGTAAGCGAAATGACTCAGTTCGAAAGTTGTAATTGCAATTTGTTGCCCAGCAGGGGGGGAAGAGGATAGGCAAGCGGAAGCAGAAGCTGTAAAAGTGGCATCAATAGAAACCGAGTTGCATGCGTCTCGAGATGCGGCAAATAACTGCATAATGAAGGCAACTTATCCCAGTGGGTTGCACTTGCAGCTCAACTTATTCGAGTAATTGACTTGGCGAACATGTTGAATGTTGAATGCTTTCATTCATTAGCTTCAATTGCTGTTTGAACTTGGAGTAAAAGTCTGGCCGGAACTACAATTTATCAAAGTGCAGAGTACATATGTGTACATAGGGGTGCACTGCTTCAAGAGATTACCCATTAAATAAGTTTTAATGCTCTGCATCTGAGGTCTGAGTGTAATAATAATAAATATGTAATAATTGAAAAAACAACTTTTATATTTTCAGCCATAAAAAATACTTTTTGAGCTGCAGAAATTTTGTTAACTCAACGAATATTTTACTATAAAATTTAATTTATCTTTTAGTCAGCCAATTTGGTATTTTTGATTAACCTGCAAAAACCTTAATAAAATTTAAAATATTTCTGCTTTCAATGACATTCGAATCTGAATCACCTTTAACCAATTCGAGTATGAATTTGCTTAGAATTCTAATGCGATTGCTAATAAAATAGCTTTAGCATTGGCATGCGGTTTTTTTAGAGAAAATTGAATAACTCATTCGAACAAAATGCTGAAATGATAAAATGATGAATGCATGATATCATCGCAGTTTTTTAGCTATCCAATCAGAGATACACCGGGTTTATTTGTGTCATGCAATTATAAAACAAGTAGGAAGACTGTGCACCTTAACGAAAGCTAACTAAAGCTGGCTAAATGTTATTTTAGATACTTATTAAACTACTCGTATCTACAGTCTACATTCTACATTCTACAGTCTACGGTATACAGTCTCCCGCTTTACGTGTCTATGCCTCGTTTATTGATAGGCATCTAACACGTTTCACATTTTAATTTGCGTGGCGCTTATGCAAATTAAGTCAAGTCGACACGCCCAACGACAACAACAACAGCAACAACAACCTTAACAACAACAACGTTTAATGCAAAAATAAGTTAACAGAAGCAAATCTAAAGGCAAAAGCAAAAAACTGCTCAACGCTTCTGGAAGTTAACTAGTTTGCACAGAGTTCAAGGCCGGCACTTAAATTGCCCGCTGAACTGCGGTTGAGCACATTTTTGAAGTGCGGATTTTTACTGTTTTGCGATAAACCACCCCCAATCCCCCCACTTGGCCCATTTTCTGCCACAAAAGCCCATTTTTTTCTATAATTTAATTGCTCAACTTTGGAGCATTGTGAATCAAAAATTCAGATTGAACTCTATTGAAAAGCGGAAAGAGTTGGCTTCAGTTCTATATGTATATGTATTTATAGGTATATGTATGTATATCCTGTTTACATGAAGCACCTCATTGTGTGTGGCTTTGTTGCAAGCTCGTCACGTTACTCATACGTACCGTAATCAATTTTTATGTTTGCAACCACTACGTGAGGCGGCTGCACAATATTACCACGAAATAATGTGAAAAGTTGGCAAGTTGGTTTTTTTTTTTGTGGCCACCAAAAGGGTTAGCTAGGTTCCTGACACTGAGAACTGCGAATCGTACGTGGCTTTTAATTTTAATCTGCTGATTTTAATGTGTGTGTGTGACTAAAAAAGAGTACGGCAGAAATGGTACAGAGATGGGGCACAGAAGGTGCGGAGTTGGGGCAGATAGTGCGAAGGTGTCTTTGAGGCACGTTTTGCAGCGTATTAAACATAATTTAATTAGTCAACGTCTGCTGCCCAATTTTAAGATAAAATAAATGTAAGCAGATTTGGAGAGCACAAATGAGAACTCAAGTTAATAATTCAAGAGTTTTAAAGACGTCTTTTTAGGCCAGATTCCATTTCAGCTAAAAAGAAACTTTTAAGCCTGTTAATCGAACTAGGAATAAGAAATTTTTAGTTTCCGTTTCAGAAAATAATAAAAATGGCAATCAAAATAGGCAACAAGCGAAACAAAATCAACAGTTTGGAACATTAACAACATAAAGTTGAGCAGCAACAGTGCAACAGCAGCAACCCATATTTGCTGGCCACTTTTTGCCTGCAGCACAGCAACAGTTGCAAGTTCACTTGAAGCTTGAAAAAAAAAACTATGAAGCTGCACTCGAGCTGCGTGAGTTTGCCTTGGGCTAACTGACTACAATTGTGGCAAATGTTGCAGTTGTTGTTGTTGTTGCTGCTGTTGTTGTTGCTGCTGTTGTTGTTGCTGCTGCTGCTGCTGCACTTCATTAGCACACTGCGACGGCAACGAAGCGTTAAGCAATGTGATACGCATCGGCGGGCAATATTAGCAAGAAAAAATTTGAGGGAGAGGGTGAAAGAAAGAGACAGAGAGAGAGAGAGAGAGAGAGAGAGAGAGAGAGAGAGAGAGAGAGAGAGTGAGAGTCCGAATGAGAGAGGGAGAGATGGAGTGTAAAAAGAGAGTGAGTGGCACATGGATAGTCAGCTTTTGCTGTGTTGCATATGCTAAATAACTCCACAATCAGCGACTGCCAACTGGCATAGCAACAACAAAAAAACAACAAAAACAACAAAAAAAATTACCAACTTTAATTTGACTGTCAGAGTTTTTTTTTTTGTTTGCTGTTTCGCTGAATTTATTGCTTGCAATTTGCAGACCGTAACAGTCCCAAAAGTTCAAGTTCAATGGCAGCAGCAACACTCAAAGCAACAGCAGCAACAACAGCAACAACAATAGCAACAACAACAACAACAGCAACAACAACAGCTACAACAACAACAACAACAACAACAACAACAACAACAGCTACAACAATAGCAACAACAACAACAACAGCAACAACAACAGCTACAACAACAACAACAACAACAACAACAACAACAACAGCAGCAACAACAACAACAACAACAACAACAGCAGCAACTGTCAAAGTTTCAAATTGTTTTCGTTGTTTTTTTAGTCAGCAACTTTTGCAGAAACTGTGTGTAGCAAGTCACATTTTGTAGATAGCCATCGTATCAGCATTTGATAAGAGTCTGCTGGTGATAAGCCAGCGGCCTTCGATTAGCTTTACAGTTAGTTTCAGCCAGCACTGAAGTGGGTCGCCAGCCAAGTGAAACTGCAACTGCAACAGCAAAAGCAGCGACGGCTTCGAGTTACTGGCATGAATTAATCATGTTGCAACAAGCAGCAGCAGCAGCAGCAGCAGCAGCAACAGCAACAGCAGTGACTTGACAATTGCAGCAGACATCGGGCGGCCAGATGTGTGCCACTGCTTGTGGCATGCTACGTAGGCGTGCGCACTTTGACCTTTTTAAATGATTTATGCAGCAGCAACAGCTGCAACTATAACTGCTGCAACAACACTTGACATTTGTTTGTTGCAGTTGCAGCGGCAAGAACTGTAACAATTGTCACTGCTCCTCTGCGATTTATTATGCGGGATGGAGGGGGGGGGATGGGGGGCATTTGTGGCATGACATTCGATGTTTGCTCACTGTTTGTCCAAGGCCAGTGAAAGTTTGACATCAAACGGGGGCGTTTGCATTATTAATGATTAATGCAAGTCGCCGGGTTCAACTTTGTTGCAAATGAACATTTTTTCTTTTTCTTAATTTATATTTTTTTGGACGGCTTAAAGCCGGAGGAAAGCCAGCTTCCTTCACCAGCTGCCCTACATAGAGGAAAGTAGGCGGTGTCTGCTCTGCTTGTCTTAGTACTATTGTATTCCCAGTGGCCAGGGCTGGACTGAATTTCCAGGCCAGCATAAGGATTGGGAAGTCTCAGGGTATCTGAGCAGAAGTCGCCGTCAGCGGCTATTGTCTGGCCGTGAATTTTGTCTGCCCATCCGGCAAACTATCTCAGGCTTTCGACTGACAGTGGCAACTCCAAATTGTTGGATATGGCAAAGGGTTTACCATTATACACGGTCTCTAAGCTTGTGAGGGAATCTGGTTCGATGAGATCTACCAGTCGATTTATCAGACGTCCACGGTCCGAGGCATCCATGCAGCGCCAGGGAGTCACTGCTAGATCAATTTCTGTATTGTTTCCCCTTTTAATCGCACCGAGAGGTTCCTCTGTGGCTGGATTGAGGGTGCTGAACGATTCCATCGAGTTGCTATCTTTCCACTCATTATTAATGAAAATGCCAGTGAAGCGCACTTCTGCTCTAGTTTGTAGTGTCGTGTTCGTTTTACGTGACGTAAGCCAAATGACGTAAGCCAAATGACGTAAGCCAAACGACGATGCAATTTATCAATGTCGAATCACCTCAATGGCATCTGCCAAAATATAATTAGCAATGCAAATTGGTATAGAAAATCAATCAATTATTTATTTCGACTTTAGTTTAGTTGAAAAAAATCTAATTGAGAATTTTCCATGTAAAAATGGAAATATAGGTTTATAAAATGAATGTAGATAAGTGCAATCAGTTTGTCTAGGATTATGTAAGAATGCATAATCTCAAGTAGCCAACGCTTTAGATAAGATAAATTACTTTTTGCAATAATTGGTGCTGGGAATTTCTCAGTGCTCTTATCACATGAGTAGAATTTTTAAATTAGTTGATAATATTTGTACTACATAAAGATTAGCTTAGTTTCTGGTATATATATTAGTTCAGAATAAAATAACTGCATATATAAATAACAAGAATCGGAAATCCATTAAATAATTTCTTTAAATTTGTTATGAATCGAATGGAATTTTAGACAGTTTAATTTGAAATTTTACACACATATCTTGATTAATTTTTTTTTACTGTGCTTATTGATTTCCTTTGCAGTTTGCCGCTGAGCTTAATTTACGTATTTTATTTGGCAACGCCCGCCAGTTATCCTGAAGAACTCTGTTGCCAAAAGCGATCACAACAGCGCACAGCTGCCTGCCACATAATAAAATGATTAACAAACTAATCCATTGAGATTGCTTACGATTGAGATGACTGTGGCAGAGACTAAGGCCCGAAGAAGCCAAAGATGCGACATGCGCATCGTTTCCACTTGGACAAGCTCGGACTGGGGCCAAAGCTGCGGGCAGGCGCAAAAATAGCAAATCATCATTAAGATCTTATGTGAGCAGAGAGAGCAGAGATCTGCGGCTTGGGGGGGAATACGGATTATGCTCGAAGTGAGAGAAACGGCACCAACACAGCACAAACAGACAAACACTGGACACACACACGGCAACCACAATCCCAGTCACAGTCACAGTCGGAGGCAGAGGCAGAGGAAGAGTCTTTGATCTTGAGCCGCTCTGCAAACCGAACAGAGACAGCGATTCTCATCTCACTCGACTCTGGGCAGTTTGCTGGCGAAAGACAAAAGATTGCAGTTGCCATTATTTGCACAACAATTCTCCAGCTATGCAGCTCTCATCTATTTCTCTCTCTTTCTCTCTGTGGGATCTATGTAATTTTCATGAGGCTGAAAATTTGTTGGTCGTTTGGCATTTCACAAATTTGGGGCTTAGATCAATTTTGCATTTTGGCTAATGGCCAGAACAACGGCAACGGCAACCGCAACAAGCAACTTACGATACCCCCAAGTGTGGATTAAATTGATGTGAATTCTGCAACTTACCTGCAAAAAAAAACAGAGAAAGAAAAAGAGATTGTTAATTTTAGCTGCGGTTAAAATTATCTTATAACATAAGATACAAATTGCAATAGACGATTTTAAGGATTGGTATTGCACTATTAGCTGATTGACAGTTAACAATAAAAGTAAGTAAGATAATTTATTCAAGTCTTGCTAAAAATATAGATAATTCCAAAGTGTGTTTCATTTATGTAATTTTTTCAATATTAACATTTTAATAAAAATTCTTATTTAAAGCATTTAAGAATTTAAAGCGCTCTTATCATTAAATTCGAATTTATTTCCAATTCAGTTTTCTTCTGAACACATAAACATTTTTATTTTCTTAATTTATTCTCAAGACTCCACTTGAATCAGGCACATTTTGAAGACACTCCACTTTACTCATTAATTTACCATTTCTCAATATCCCATTTCAGTTGTTCCCTAAACAACAACAACATTTCCACTTGCAAGATTCTCACTTGAGTCAAGTTGCCCCAAGTCTTCCCCCAACTCCACAGAATGACTTCTCTCTTCTTGCAACCAGTGACACGATCAATGTCCATTGAAGTGCGCATTGTTCAGTTTATTTATTTCGTATTTTTATTGATTATTCGATTTCAAGACCGGAAGCCACAAAAAAGACACACGTACTGGATAACAACAACAACAACAACAACAACAAAATGTAATCTGTGTGTGCTTTAAAATAAGACTCATGAAGATGTTGTTGATGCACCATGGGGTTGTTGCACAGAGACTCCAGAATTGATGGCAGACCTTCGTCCAGCAACCAGTTTTTTACTTTAAATTTTAAAGCGACAAAGCGGAATAAAAAACGTATTTTTCTGATCATTTTTTTTTCTTTTTTTTTCTGTTTTTTTTTGTGGTAGCAGTGAGAGACAGTTGAAGAAGAAGAAGAATACGAATTGTAGGGTTTTCTGTTTCTTACTCGTTTTGTTTGCCTGTCTGTCCATTGTTGTTTGTTGTTTGTTTTGATTCTGGTTTTGTTGTTTGCTTAAGTTTTGTTTTCGTTTGCGCTGATTTCCTTGGGGAGACTGTCAAACAGACGAGCTCGTCCTGTGGACTGTGGAGTGTGGAACCCCCGAACAGCTTCATCATCGTCCAATACTACTCCTTCTCCTCTGCTCGAGTCTTTGTCTCTATTAAGAGTGGCCCAAAACGAGTTTGCGGCACTCACTGTGACTCTAACTGAGCAGTCAGCACTGCAAACGGGTTTCTTTTTTTTATATTTTTTTTTTTATTTTTGGCCAAGACACCTGTGACTTTGTGAACTGGGCTCACGTGCCCCCGTTTGCCTGCCGTTGCATTAATATTTATGAATTAAGTAGATACAAATTGCATTTGTCATAAATTAATATCAAAAACTGTGCGCCCCACTGCGACAAAGAATTCAAAAAGCATGTTCCAAGACACACAAACTAATAATAATGAATACTGAAAACTGAAAACTGAATACTGAAAACTGAATACTAAATACCTAAAAAACAGCACATAGATCTGGTGTTGCTGTCATGTTTGCCTTTAACATAAAAAAAGCCGCCAAAAGCGAGCAGGAAGGAGTTGTCAAGGGGGAGTACACTCAGGTGAAGAGGGGGTCACTCAGTCAGTCAGTCAGTCAGTCAATCAGCAGCTGAAAGCCGCTTGTCGCCTGTCAACAATCGCCACATCTCGTTTATCGTTCAGAAATTGTTTTTAATAAGCGATGCCAAAAGATAAAGAAAACTAACGAGTTACTTAAGCCCAGTTCAGCTGTGCAACTTTGCAGCCTGCTACTTGCCGCTTGCAGCTTGCAGCTTGCAACTTGCCAATTTGTTGGCATTTTGTCGGCTCTCAACGTTGTTTACAGTTTTTTGCTATTTTTATTATCTTTTTCACACACACAGATATATGTTTGTTAATTATGCATGAGGCTACTTATGAGCTGCGAGAAACGAGTATCTGTTCAAAACTAGAGCAACAAACTTGACAAACTGTCCTTGCAGATAGAACCAAAGATGAACACTGCCTCAAATAGACTTGGACACAATCTAAAGCTGTCAGTTTTGATGCACTGCATCGCAGTAAAAAAAAGTGTTAAATATTTGTACTAAAATTACATATTTTAACTGCCTTAAAACTCACTTAAAATTATACAATTTATATCGAGCATATTTCGGCTTCATTTGCCCAATTGTGCGCTGCATTTGAGGCATTCAATTAAATTGATTGCCCAATTGCTACCTTTGCGAAGTGAATGGGTCGCATTGGGGCAAGCACAATCGCATCAATCAGTTGTAAAATTCCTCTATGCTTATTGATGGCCTTTTGCTGCTAATTGCCAAATATGTAAATTTCGTATAAAATTCAATCAATTAAACGCAATCAACATTTGACATTCACCTTGATATGTTTAACCTTTTGCTGTGGAGTCATCAACTTGTGCAGCGCAATGCTGCTCAAACTGTAATAATGATCGACATTTGCGTGCTTCACACGCCTGCCTGCCTCTCCTCCCCGCCACCAATTTCACTTTCCCCTCAGAGCGGCGTCTCGTCTCGAGTTACACCAAATAAATTGACAGATGTTGAGCTCCTCAGCGAAACATGAAAAAACGTTTTAAAACTTGCTCAGCCAAATGAAGACTTTAAAAACGCGCCAAACTAAAAGCAGCGAAAACTTAATCGCCACAAAAAACATATGAAATAAAAAATGATTATTTTGTAGTGGACAAGCGGCAAGTCGAATTAATGGCAGCTTTATTTGTTTTGAAAGTTGACATTGATTGGACCCGCAATTGGCGATAGCCTTTTGCTACATGTGTTGTGGTTGTTGTTGTTATTTTTGTTGTATTTGTTGTATTTGTTGTACTTGATGTCGCGCAATTACTGCTACTTGTGTTTACTACAGGGTATTGCAGAGTGTGAGTTTCCTGAGTTAGACATGTGATTAACTTGACTTAAGCAATAAAGCAAATAAAAAAATTAAAAAAGTATATTTCGAATTTGAGTGCTATTTTTGTGAGCAGGCATAAAAATTAACTATTTTTTTTAGGTTTGTTATATTTGAAAATAAATATTTATCGATAACAATATAGAAAAGTAAATTGATCATTTAAGCTATAACAATTTCAGTATTGGAATAGATATCAAATATAATTAGTTATCGATACTTTTGTATTACCAAAGGCATTTCAGTTTCTAGAGCAGATGCCTGCTGGTAATTCCAGTCACGTCACTGGAAGTGACTCATATGGATGTATCGCTGAGACGATTTAAGCAAGGAATTTCAAGTGGCAAGTTATGGGCAGACGGGCAGAGCAACTGCAGCCGTTTTGTAGGGCATTTGGCAGCTGCAGTTGCTGCTCGAATCAAAGCTGATTTTGTTCGTGGACAAACATATCAATTACATGTGCTGCGAATCAGGTCATCAGTTTTGGACATGGTCAACAGATGTTGTCGTACCAGAAAAAAAAATAGGCAGCAGCTTAAGGCGGATGCAGGATTAAAATCAACAGCATACAGCAAACAGAAACATCCAACCAGCTCCCCAAACGGTAATCAGGCATAAACATACGTGCGCCATAAGAGCCAAGAGCCAAGAGCTCAGAGTAATGGCCAAGACGTTTGGCTCATTTATTTAATATGCTGAACTGCTCACTCGCCCAAAGGCGCACAGAAATGCAAGTTTTATTAAATCAATCAGTGGGCAACGCCGTCTAACGGCAACTGACAACTGAACAACTGAATAACTGAACAAACTGAAGAACTGAATAATTGCAGAGTTGAAGAATTGCAGAATTGAAGAACTGTACAAGTGTTGACCGGTGTTGGCCACTCGCATAGCTTACCTTATGCGCTGGCTTGCATTTGTAATGGCCAAAGCCGGATGAGGAATGCCAGCCCGCCTGACCACCAACTGCTGGCTGCAATCTGCAACACGCTACCTCCATAAGCACACACAGAAGACAAGGAACAAGGAACATGCCACATGGCATTCCTCTAAGCTTAACTGCAGCATTTCTTTTATTGTCACATAGCTTGGAATGGCTTAGTATCGATGGTCAGAGAAATTGAGGAAAACGTTAAGATCGCAGTTGGAATTATAAAAGCAACTCTCGAGAATACAGATCATATCTATAAGTTATACTAAACTGTCGATTGATTTAATCGATAACATATATATAATAAAGGTTATATGCATCTGGTTTTGAAATGGCATTATTTGGCTAAGGGTAACTTGAAATGGCGATCGGTCTAATCAATAGTAAATATTGAACTAAGGGTATATTAATTAGGGTAATCCTGTTACCAATTTGATAACTATTGTGAACGATATATGCAATAATCGATAAATGTATTAATCGATCAATGTAATAATCGATAAATGCAATAATCTATCAATATAATACTCGATCAATGAAATAGTCGATAAATTCAAGAATCGATAAATGTAATAATGAATGCAATAATCGATCCATTCGATAATAATCGATAAGTAACTTAAAGTTCAAATCTGTTTCACCTGTTCATTTAGCAGAGGCGTTGCTGGCAGTGTCAAAGCACCGCTACTTATGGGCGGACAGGATTGCCGCTTGAAATCCCTGCGTATGGCCAGCTCGTACCAGGGAATCAGCGGTTTGCTGCGCAACGTGGTCTGGCAACCGATCTTAAAGTCCAACGGATCCATGTACTCCGGTGCCATGCGATTCAGATCGCTGACTGCCGCCTCGGCAGACGCATAGATATTGCCAGCTGACTTGTGATTGCCATGATGCGGATGCTGTGACCAACTGTGAGTGGCGCTCATGTCCAGCATGGAGCCCGCTGGCACATCCAGACTGCGATGCAGTCCAGCGCCCATGCTCTTCACCCGCATGTGACCCAGCGTGTGATAGCGGCGATCCACAGCGTTGGGCAGCATTGGCATGGCCGTTGGCACGACCAGCATCTCATCCTGATCGATGGTCGCCAGGCTCTGACTGGTATAGGAGCGCTCCATTAGCTCGGTGCTATTGCTGCGCTGCGTCACTATGGGCAGCTCGTACAGATTGAGGCGTCTCGTAGTTGGCGGTCGCGTTGGCGTCGCATAGATCTTTGGCTTCGCATAGAGACTCTCGCGGCGCACAGGCGCCGGCGGCGGCAATCCATTGGTGGGCGAGTGCGGCGAATGCTCCGTCAGCGAGAGGCTCAGCGACAGTGTCATGGGTCGCCTCGACGAGCCATTGGAGCTGACCGAGTTGTGGCGCAACGTAGTCGTCGTCGTTCCAGGGGTTGCACAACCCCGTCGACAGTCGCGCTCCTGCATGTCCACAAAGCTGAGCCTGGGCACCACCGGCGAATAGCAGACCCGCTCCGAGCTATCGTATGAGCTGCGCAATCCGCTGTCCAATCTGCGCTTTGGACTATCCGGCGCCGTATAGAGAAAGATGTGCTCCTCCTCGTAGTCGGGTGTCTTTGGAGTCGCGCTGCTCTGCAGCGAGTCCAGCGAGAAGCGCGAGTTCTTCTTCCCGCTCTGATAATCACAGGGCATGGAACCGCCGCCCGAGGAGCTCGATGCATCTGACAAGGGGCGAAAGCCAACACTTGAGGCACCGCTGCCCGTTGCTGTTGCCACTGAGGCAATTGCATACATCGGCTCCAGATCGCCAATGATGGGCGTGCGCACTGGCTTGGCTCTGGCATAGATCTCCTCCGAGTTCTGGCTGTAGTTGCTCATCAGCGAAACAGTTCGCTTGCGCTGCGTGGAACGTAATCCTGCCTCTGCCGCTGCCGCTTCTTGCAGTTCGTGCGGCTGTGCCGCAGCTGCCGCCTCGGTTGCCTCGGCGGCGCGTATGGATCGGGAGCGGGTCAAGCCACGAGCCCGTATCGTGGCATAGCCATCATAAAGTTGCGCTGAGAGGGGCGACTGTGGAGGGGGTCGATTGGTGGCGCTGGCAGCGGACATTGTTGTGCGCGGAGGGAGATCTTCACAGAGAGAGTTCTCGGGAGATTTTCCCTTGCCGGGTATCTCTCCTCTTAGCTTAGCTTCACTCGGATTGTTAACTTAATGTTTCTCATTGGATTTTCATATTTGTTGTCGTTCGTTTCACTTGTTGCACTGATTAATTGTTGCAGCTGCATTCGCATTGATGTTCATCATTTATAATCAATGCTGGGGGTCTGTGGCACTCATTGCTGGGGCACCCTGGAATATTATCAATCATTTGCTTAATTGCAGCTCTTGCAGCCCGTGCAGCCTGTGCATCGCGGCGTACATTGAACTTGCCGCACATGCAACGCCCACTTGCTAAGATTCAAACCGAGCATTAAATGAATAACTCTCTTTTTTCTATTTCTTGGCTAATATCTTTACATAAGCGTTTTATTAACGCCCAATTAGCGTCCATTAGCCATTTCACATGACTTTTGACGGTTGCTTTGCCGCCCAAAAAAAAATAAAAAAAACTTGGCTTCAATCGAATAGTTTAATGAATTTGACGATGTGTTAGATTCCCTGTGTGCCTTGCCGGGAGCAGGTACAAATAGGGCTAAGAGCATTTCAAGGTTGTGGCAGACTGTTAACTGTTTTATGAGCTACCAAAGCGAACTATTGCCAAAGATTTTGTGCATCGCGCGGATTCAGTTAAAAGTCGAATGACAAATTACTAAGAATTTAAATATGCTTTAATTGTAAAAAATGTACTTTTTGTATAACCAAAGTATTTAAATTGCGATATTTGCCTTAAAATTAAAGGTGATATTTTTAGAGGTATTTTTAATAGAAGAATTCGAGCATTGTCAAAGTTGATATTTCTACAAATTCAACTATTAAAATGATGGCAGCAGCTGCTGAGAAATCGAGAGCGAAAGAGAGAATAAGAGAGATGTGTGAAGTCAACGCCATGAACTGCAATCAAAACAATTACAGCCAATTCACACAGCGTTAACAACAACATGGCAAAAAGCGGAGGGAAAATGGGCAAATTAAAGCTGAAATGACTTGTAATAACAACAAAAATAGAGACAGACACAGAGAGTGAGAGAGAGAGAGAGAGGGGCACTGATGACATTAGAAGATTGTTATTTATTGCAATTCGCAGTTTAAGTTGTTGTTGCTGTTGTTGTTGTTATTATTCATGTTGCTGTTGCACAATGGCAACAACATGAGTCAAGCCGTTCGTCAGGCAAAGTCAGCAAGTTGCGAAATGCTGTTTGCTGCGACACAAGAATCAAGAATCAAGAACCAGAAACCGAACCCGAAACAGAAACCGAACCAGAGCCACATCCCAAGCACCAAGCACCCTTTCAAGTGTCAACGACTGCAGTCAAACTAACAAACCAATTGACAGCAGCATGACTAGCAACAACAACAATTGGCAGACATGTGGCATGAAACTGGTGCAGCCGCCAGCCGCCACATGGCATCAACAACAACAACAACAACCTATATATGTATATACTATATATGCTTTAAGTGTCTGTGGTCTGTCCAAGTGTCAAACAGTTGATAAAACTAAAAACTCATAAAGTTAACCAGCAGCAGCACAAGGCAGCCCCAGCTGAGCAAATGAATATGCGGGCCTCCATTTAGAATACGGAGTCGGAGAACCAGGAAGCGATTTAATGCTGGGGGCCAAGCTTAAGGCAGGGAAAGTTGCCTAGTTTATAGAGCGGCCTTGAAGTGGGTCAAATAAATAAAAAAAAAACAAAACAAAAACAAAAATGTACTTAGAGAAATCTAGAAATCTCATTTAACAGGTAATAATACAAAAACAAAATAATAATAAGCAACAAGCAGAGGAAATATTATTCATCAACTATAAAAATTAAGATCGAATAATTGCAGTTCGAGCAAAAAAAATAAGTTAATAATAAAGTTAACAGCCATCTGCAGGGTATCTTCTAGTCGAGCTATAAAAATAGACAAATGCATTAAAGTTTTTAAAAACATTTATTATGCGGAGCCCAGCTTAAGCCCTTCTGAACCATCCATCAAATTCTAATTGCGTGTGTCAAAAGCAAAGGCAAAACTGCGATTAGAAAATGGCACTTTTAGTAGCAGTTACAGTTTGGCAGCAAGCGTGCCGCAATATGTGGCAGCTGCGTCACAAAAATTGAGCTATGGCCATGCGACAGCTTAGAGAATTTATGGCCTATGCTAAATTTATACAAAGCAAACGGGAATCTGCAACATGAGTCACAAACAAAAAAGGGGGCAGAATTGCCCAAGGCAAAAAGTTTGAATTCAAATTTGAGAGTTGAAGTTGCGCTGCTTGTAAAACTGTGCGCTGATTGAATAAAGCGTATATATAAATCAAATTAATTCTTGATTGCAACGCCTGCCTGTCAATAATTCGATAATAACAAACAAAAAACTCAACTCAAGGTCTGGCAAAATAAATTGTTCAATTCGACAGTTTGTAAATTCTGTTTTTGTTGGTTTTTGTTTTTAGTTGGTGGCACGTAGGCGTCTAATTGTTATGAATTTAGCATTTTGCTCATTGTTTATGGCTGATTGTGCAATAGCATTTAATAGCTGTTGCAATTGGAATTTTGCCTATTGTCTTGTGTAAGTGTGTGTGTGTTTGTGTGTGTTTGTGGCAAATGTCAAGCCAGTCTTGTGCACTCGCATTTGGACTCATTTCAATTTCCTGTGGCGAAACTTTCGCTAGCTGGCTGCAGTTTTACAGCCACTGGCCTTTGGGTACGCGCCGTGCAGGGGGCAGGGGGCATGGGGCAGAGCCAGCAAACTTATCGCAGACGTCTGTCGAGGTTTTTGTGCTTTTTCCTGTGGGCTGCTGCTGCTGCCGAGGGTCTCCAGTCTAGACGACTTGGCTGCTTATCAGCCGAGCCAAATCTCACTAGGAAATTGCCATAATTTTGAGCAGAAACAAAAAATAAATAAACCGAATAAGAAACAAAAAAATAATAATATAAATAAAAGTAGCGAATAAAATCAGCCAACGCATAGATTGGTTTCATTTGATGAACATATTTCCGGAAATTAAATCAATTATGGATCAGCTCAAAGTCTACTGGCGGATTAAAACTTAAGACTTCAGTTTTTCGACTTAATAAGATAAATAAAAAATACAACTTATTTTCTGACTTAAGCTGCGAAACTATTTAAGCTCAAACAAAATTCATATTCATATAAATAAATATTTATAGATTTGGTTTAAGCTGTTGACAAATAACAAACAAAATTCAAATTTATTGCTGGCGTTGAAATCAACAGAAAAAGCCTCAAAATGACAATAATGAAATTCTCAATATTCAATGTCAAAACTGGTTTAAATACGCAAAAAATAATCAAAGTGAGGCTGTCAACTGCATTGCTAAGTAGCTGCGTGTCAAGAATGAGTGGCAAGCAGCGGCAGCGGCAACTGGCAGGGGTTTTTTTTGCGGGGGAGGACAGGGATCATGACAGCTATCTTCAAGGTTGCCACAAATGCTTCTGATGACGTTCGGCTTTGGGGTGAACCAAAAAAAAACATGATAGTTCAATTTAATTTTAAGTTGTGCATTGTTTATGTTGCCGTTTGCCAAAAAGGTGTGCTTTTGGTAAGGGTTTAAAAACTTGGAATATTTACAGACAGCTGCTGCTGATACTGCAAAAATCAGCTCAAAATGTATTCAATTATTTTTACATTTTTTGTTAGATAAAAAAACCTCTCGCCTAAGCATAATCATAATTAGCACTTATGAAGTCATTGGTATCAAACAATCGACAGCTAAAACAAAAAACAAAAAACGAATGTACAAAAAAAGCACTTGTAAATGCCACAACATCACGCAACTTGTATGTGCGTGTGTGTGTGTGTGTGTTTGTCTGGCTTTTAGTTATTAGAGAGACAAAGCACATGTAGGCATTTAATTGGGTCGAGTTGTTATTTCAATTTAGAAGCGCACATTTTTTTTGTATGCTGCTGAAGAAGTGGCAAAAAACAGGCAAACTCTTAAAGCTAATGTTACAATAATTATTTTGAGGTGTGGCAACAAATAATATATATTTCTAAAGGAAATACAAAAACGTGACATCATTGACAAACAATAAGCATTTCATGTAACGTCATTAAAACATTTTTATTATACATATAAAAACGAATTTATTTAAGTTTTAAAATGGTTATTTTTTCCTCAGACAATTCGCGTTTATCTGTTCTACAACAAAGCGCATATATCATAAATAAATGCATGAATTTTTCGATATTTATGCTAAAATAAAATACAAAAAGGGCGCGACCAAAAAATACACATTTAGCGCACCAAAAAAGTTATAAAAATGTACATTTTTTTAATGTTTATCAAGTTGCATTAATTAGGCACGAAACCTGCTGCGAGTTGCTGTGCTGCTGCACTCCCTTGAAACCGCAGAGTGAATTCTGTGAATTGAGGCGGGTGGCAGCAGCAACGGCAGCAGCAACGGCAGCTTTAACCAGTTTCTTAATAAACCCAGAAAGGGGCAGCCAACGAGATACAACAAACAGAGATCGAGATCCGAATTGAGATCGAGAGCTGAAGGCTGGGCACTTCCTCAAGTGGCCGGCGACGAATTGACGCACTTGACAGTCGACAGTCGACAGACGACAGTCTTAAAGAGAGACAGTCTTAAAGCGAGACCTGACAGTCGTCTGTCAGTCGTTGCAACAACGTTGAATTATAAACAATTGAGTCTAATTTAGGTTTAGAGCTATCTGTAACAGCATTAGCCACATGTGTGTAACTAGAGAGCAAAGGAGGCAGTAAAGTGAATGGAACTATATATTTTTATTGTTCCTAGTACGTCAAAGGGGGGGCAAGCATTACGTATTACATATTTATGCATCTTTCTTACTAGTCACTTTAATGCATTTATTTTGAGGCCAGCCCATTGTGGCAACTGCAATTGAATTGCGCTGGAAATGTATCTTAAGAGTTTGCAGTCGCACAAGTGGGTAATAAAAAAAAGATGCTGAAATATTAGATGCAATTTGCTGCGAGAGACTTTTATTTATAATGTTACACAACGCAAGTTTTTTTTTTTTTGTCTATTAAAGCCCGAACAGTGAAAACTTGTTTGCAGGGTTTCAACTGATTAGCTTTGTGCGAGGCGTCAACAAATTTTGATTTAGTGGTCAGCGATGAAATCGAACGAATTGCAAGATATCGGCACATATATAGTAAATCAAACTGTCGGACAGTGTTAATCGTGTAGAAAGCATCTGTCTAGTGCCAAATTCGAGCATGTGAAACGAGGAAAAAGCAGACAACCAACAAAAGCAACAAAAGCAAACAGCTTTGCTTTCATTTGCGGTAGTCACATAAATTAGCATACTAACCGAGAAACACTGAGACTGAGACTAGAAAACAGCAATCGACAAAAGTGTAGAAAACTTATCGAATCGCAATTAATCGCATCGAATCACATTTTGGGACTGGTCTGTACACAAATCACGTCAGCAAGCAATTTATCAATGCGATCGCTGCTTGCCTCTGTTGAATGCCAAAGATAGTGCATGCAACACGATGTGGGTTGGCTCTCCGCATGCTGATAAGCCCTTTTTTTATATAGACACACATATGATAAATCAGGCAGGGGGCCAAAGCACAAAAATAGAAAGAGAATTTTGTGGTGTGGGGTGAGGGGTGCATATTGGAGTGTTGCATTAATTACAACTGGTGCTACACCCTACTGCAGTCGCATATGCCACTTGACGGACAACAACAACAATTGTTATTATTACTATTATTATTATTTCTATATATATATATATATATATATATATTCTATAGAAATGGCAGCGAGACGCTGCTGCCACGTCTTGCAACTCTCAACGGGCTGTCAAGCAACAATCACTCGAATCTTGTGCATGTTGCATGCAACATTGCCTCGATGGCTTCCTCCATTTTCCCTTTCAACCTCTACACTCTCCACGTTTTTTTTTTTTGTTGATTATGCTGATGAGTTTTTTCTTCTTTTTTTATTTTTGGGTCGTCGCGCTTCGTCATATCACCAGCCCCATCTTGCAACGTGGGCAATAATAATAATGAAAAAGTTTTTCTCCTGTTTTTTTTTTTTTTTTTGTTGTGTTTCTCTCTGTACCAATTTCAAATGTTGGCTATGCATTTCGGGTAAGTACCCAAAAGTGGCATGGGGTTAAGGGGTCGTCTTCTGTGTTTATGTTTCTTTAACATGCGCCTCGCAATGGACAACACTAAATGAGCAATAACAATAAAAGAAACAACAACAGCAACAAACCCATTCACAGCAAGTTAAAAGAAAAACAGCTGTTGTTTGGGCTTAAGGTGTTTGAAATGACATTAGCCAAGTTAAGAGTTGAAACGAAAATAAGACTTGGTTTTCACTTGGAAAGCCAGAGAAGGTTGGTCAGAAGGGTTCATTTTCAAGACAAACTTGATAACAAATATAAAAAAAAATTTAATTGAATAAATATTAAGCAAATCTATTTTAGTACATTTTTCTAATTAAAAAAAGCAATAAAATTCCTAATCTTAATAAAATCAAGAGAAGAGAAAAAAGGCGTAAAAAAGCAATGAAAATTTGATTCACATCTTGAAAAACTTTATATTTTCCAGAAATATTTTTTCTGTGTCTCCACTTCAAGTCTATTTTCAACATTGAAACATTTTTCCTAATATTTGTTTTGCCCCTAATAAAATTACGACGTTCTTCTAAAAATCAAAACGATTTGTTTTCTATGTTTGTAAAACATAATTTGAAGAAATTCTTTCTCGGCATAAAGCGTCTCTTTAAGATCCAAGTTTATATGAGTCTGAGACATACTTTTGTTTTTCATATAAACATCAACTTAAAACTCAAAGCAATGTTCCAAATTCTCTCAATTTGAATTAGTAATTGTTAGTCTCTGAGTTAACATCCAAAAGGACTTATAAATTATAAGATAATGCCCCAAGGCCGCTAATTTGTTGCTTTCTGAGTGCAACGGGTATAGTCTGAGAATATTTTTAAAATAAACTGCCAAATCAACAGAGCATATTTCATCTGGGGAAGTAGACACGCCCACAGCCAACACATTTAATGTCGTAAATTAATCAACGCCAAGAAGTAGACGCAGAACCTCAACCAGATAAATGTGGCATAATGATAATTACGGTTTTGGGGCAGCAACCAAAAGCAAACGTTCCTTTCTTCTCGGGAAAATTGAATCACTAAATGGAAGACACATAGATAAGAGGAACGAGCTGCGTCTGCTGCTGATGTTTCCCAGAACTGGCTGGGTTAATGAAATGGAGCATTCAGATGAATCCCTCGCAATCACAGGCAGCACACTCATTAGAACGGGGGGTAATGATCGGTGAGGATGGGTTGTGAAGGGGGGGGGGAGAGGTGGCTGCAGCTGCACTTTCAAGTGCAACCAGTTGGCATAATTGTAACAGCAACAACAGAAGTCACAATATATTAGTTGCAGCTGATTGATGATTTGTTGCACAAGGGGCACAGGCAACGTCTTTTTTGAGGCACGTCCGCAATCAGCTGCGTCATGTTGTTAAATATAGAGCCTGGCCCTTTTTTTTCTAAAGGTGCAACAGCCAGCATTCTACAATGTGGAGTACAAAGCCGCAGTTAAACGCTGTTTATTGAGTGCCAAAGTGCGACGACAACGACGGCTGCAACATGCGATTAGGCAGTGTGGCAGCTGCTGTGGCAGCAAGACAGAGAGCGAAACAGGGCCAATTAGTCAATCGCTCAAGCTGCAATGCAGGTAAAATGGCAACCTTAATTTATCCGTCAGGATAATTAGGGAAGACACTCAAACGGGTTGCAAGTTTAATGTAATTATGATATTGCAACATTTGTGCTCAATTTCAACCAATTATTTCTCCCTGTGTATATCTGTCTTTCTTTGCGGATTACACAAATTACCATATTGCTAGAGAAATTATTGTGTCAGCTGTTATTTGATGATAGACTTAAATTAATTGACTAATTTGTATCTTCTTTCAGATTTTCTAATAACAACTTTATTTTTGTTTTCTATAGAGACAAATTCAGATTTATAGCAGTACAGATATATATATATATATATATATATTTATACGTTAGTTCAACGCTTCGAAAACTTTCCCCCTTTTTTATTTTGTAATTTTAATTTTCTCATAATTATATCATTAATAATTTCCGCTCTTTTCTTGCTCGTGCAATCTTTTCCAGCACTTTTTTAAAACTCAACTTTGGACATTTTCATGTTTTACACATTTAACCTTTTTCTAAGTGCAATTTTCTCACATCAATTGCTGCTCTGTTGAGATTTCTTTTTCCTTTATCTGTGTTTTTTCTTTGAGTATTTCCCCTCGTTAATTAACATTTCATTTCCTTTAGAATATTGAAATATTGTTTTGGCCCTTCTGTCGCCGCTTTTCCGTCAATTAAACACAGCCCAAGACGCCACACACACACACAGTGAGAAAACCCTTTGCCCATCAGGTAAGACCCGATAGAAAAACAAAGACAAACCCAGTCACAATCCCAATCCCGGAGCTAAACTGTGGCATGCCAGACATGCGCCTGGGATTTGTCGCCGCTTACGGGTCATTAGCCTCTGGGAACAGTAGCAGCCACAACAAACTGAGGGCCAGCGATTTGGGTGTGGGTTTTTGGGTTCGATTTTTTTTTGGACAGCAATCGAGGCTCATCATCAAATTTTGCCTTTTAATTAAGTGGGGTTTCTTTAAGTTTCGTTTGTGTTTAAAAATTCGACTTTTCGCTTAGCTGGTTGTTGGTTTGTTGGCACTTGGCAAATATTTACATAGCATTTACATGGCGGGCAAAGCACATAGAAATGCAAAACACAACACAGAAAACACACACTTCACACACACACACAGCTGCCACAGCAGACAGTTTGGCTCCATTTTAAAGGCGTCGTTTAAGAGAAGGGAAAGGGGAACCAGCAACAAGCAATTGACATGCATTTCTGTTGTCATCTCTCTCTCTCTCTCCATCTCTCTCTCTCTCTCTCTCTCTCTCTATAAAGCTGGAACTGACAGCCAACAGAAATTGACAGTTGAGGAAAGTCAATCAATGAAAATTGTTGCCTGCATTTTAGCAGCAATTGATTTAAATGCCAGTATTTTGCTGCGCATATATAAACGGAATATTTTTTGGCCATAAGGAAGTTGTCGCTGGTTGTTTTAAACGTCAATTTCTGTCAGCGATGCATGTGAGCAAATTGCCTGACAAATCTTCAAAGCGAACACATGTCGAAATTGGCAACTTCAAAGTTGTTCAGATATATTCATGCATTGGCTAATTATTCACACTAAATACGAAAATTTCAATTTCAATTTCGATTAGCTTCGCCTGCACGAAACTTTCCATTTGCCACAACTGAAAAGCCGTCTATAATCAATCTTCATCAAGACTAAATTGGAAAATGAGCTGCGCTGCATTAAATTAATTGCAATATTTGTTCAATTAATACAGACTCGAGTTAAGAGCTTTCCTGAGCAGCCTAAGTATTACCAAATAAGACTCCCAGGCTCATAAATCTCTCCCCCGTGCCTCGTCCCACGCTTCCTTTTGGAAATTCCTTGCTGTCGCTGAAGCGAGAAACTCTAATAAGAATTTATTACAAAAATATTTTCGAGACTAAAGTGCCACAGGATGCGCGGGGTTGGGTAGGGATGGTGCACATAAAAATTGACACTGAGAACAACCAATTTTTACTTAATTGATCGCCTGATACACGCAAACTGAGGGCGCTGGCGAGGATGCGTGGCAGCAAGGAGGGTGAGAGTGAGGAGGGTGAGTTAAAGCGGTTCCGGGGAGGGTGACACAGCGTCAGAGCTGAGCCAAACACACACCTCCGTTAGGCACTGGATCTCACTCTCAAACACACACACACACGCACACACACAGCTGTCTGTTTGGGCACACATGCGAGGGTGCTGGGAATTTTTTTAGCCAGATTGGATTGACTGCTGCTCTTCCCATCGGGTACAGTCAGATCCAATTTGATTATTTCCTCTTATTTCATTTGATTGTTGTTGCTGGCAATTTATTCTCTGCTCCGTTCTGCTCTTCCTGTGATATATTGGCCTGTCACTGGCCTTCAGTTGCCATTCGACAAAAAATAATATAAATATATATAAATATATATATATATATATATACACAGTATATAAATGCCAAGCTTAAAAAAATGCAATTAATCGAAATGATTTGGCGAGTATTTGGCTAGATTTTGCAGCAGGTATCATCCAAAGCCAAAAACAAACTCAACCGCAGAGCTCAAAAAGGGGAAGCAACTTTCCATTGGACAGACAAAACATTACAAACTGAACAACAATGGATGAGGAACGCAACCAGACAATTACATTTCTTCCAATGGCAATTTGTGTGTCGAGTGAGGCAGCTACTCTCTGCCAGGGAAGTAGTCGCTTCACTTTAAAAAGTGATCATAAAAGTGCAACATTCTGGGGTTTGTTAGATCAAAAAGATAAAATATGCACATAAAACTGAATGTTAGATGAAACTGTTGTGGGTTATAGGTAGCTGCTATAAAATGCGACTAAGATACAATCTTAACTGCTTGACCACACGAAGCTTAGATACTCCTGAAACATACTTTAAAGCTGAGGCAACTGTCATATTACTTCTATATATTTAATTTATAAGCAAATCCCCTCTTTGGACAACGCCACTGCTTTTTTTTGCTTTTCGCATGTTTTTGGATGCACCCTTTTGGCAACATGTTTGAACTTATGAACAATTTGCCCTGCTCATTTCGACATGCTCCATTAAATAATTTGCCATTGTTGCACATTTGTGTTTTGTTTCTTATGTTTGCTGTCTGTGGTGCCGCTTGCCCCCTCGCCGCTGCGCGTGTCTCTTTAATTTGTTGCTATTTGATGGAAAACAATAACTGCGTTTCATTATGACAGCCACGACATGCGCATCGTTGCACTCCACCTCGGGTTTCCCCTCCGCCATTGTATGAGCTGATGTTGCTGATTTTCCCGCACCCTTTTTCCCCCGACTGCAGCAGTGTTGCTGATTGTGCAACATTTGTGTTGCGTTGTCTCTGCAACCTTAGTCGAGTCACACCCGATACTTTGGCTACTTTAGCATATTGAATACCCCAGCAATGGGCAAAAAAAGACTTTTCGCGTTGTCAAACACAGTTTGAAGAGTGTTGAAGCATTTTATTGGATCACTAATTTCACTGCACTTTTTTTTGGTGACACACTTTGCATTTGTTGTTGTTTTCTACAGCTTCCGCTTCGCAAATGTGTCGTCAACTTGTTTATTTATTTGCTTTATAATTTTATCTCTGCTCCTCTTTCTTTTTGTTTTGTGAATTTAAACAGTTGTTGTTATCTTTTTGTGTCAGCGTATTTTTTTTGTCACAGAAACACTTTTGAATTTGGGGGCTGTTTGCTTTGTTAACTGACCAGCTGAATTTTACACAGAACTCTGAGCGACCGGTTTGGCATTAAATAAATATTTCGCTCTTATTTCATATTTTCTTTTTGTTGTTTTGTTTTCGCGTAGCAAAACAACACAAAACACGTTTACCGTTTAACCCTTAAGGCTTACGTTTTATTTATAGATTGAAGCTTTAAGAAAATATGCTCAATGATTCTTACTTTAAGTCACAATTGACGCAACACTTAAGCATACACACACAAACTCCAACACACACACACACTTCAGTAATCAGTAAAATAAATAAACACTAAACATGATCATGCAGTCGTCGTACAGATTCTCACGTTCAACGCGATGAACTCAAAGTTACTCCAGATACTCTGATACGAATGTAAAGCGACGCGCACACCCGCTCCGTTAAGAAGTTGACGCAGTACTAACAACAAACGTATGTTGAGCAAGATCAGTTGTGAGAGAGTGCGACCAATACGCTGGGAGCGTGTAACAGAGCGAGAGGGAGATAGAGC
The DNA here is from genome assembly GCA_035042405.1 of Drosophila demipolita. Classification (NCBI taxonomy): domain Eukaryota; kingdom Metazoa; phylum Arthropoda; class Insecta; order Diptera; family Drosophilidae; genus Drosophila; species Drosophila demipolita. The sequence continues at coordinate 3,891,494 of JAWNLI010000044.1, read as the reverse complement.
GAGAGAGAACTGCGAGAGAGCGGCAAGAGAGCGCGTTAATGTGAGCTGTGCTCACAAGTTGCTGCTAGCGATCGTCAACATGTCAAGTGCGTTTGCAACATGTTGTCTAACAACTAGCAACTTTGAATGTTGCTATGGTCGGTGCGTGCGTTGCGACTGCTGCCGCTTCAAATGCGGAACTGAATATGACACACGAGAAGCCAAATCCTTTGGCAGGCAAACAGCAGCAGCAGCTAGTAGCCAGCAGCGGGCAGGAGCCAAGCGGCATGCTGCGACGCAGCAGCAGCAGCTGCGGTGGCGACGACGCGACGTCAGCTTCAGCGTCGGCGGCTTGACGGCGACGGCGACAAAACAAATAACAGCATCAAAACAGGCAAACAGTAAAACAGCAGAGCAGGGGGTGGAGAAGCGAAATAACATTGAGACAAAGTGTGCAGGGTCAAATGGCACCAAGTATGCGCTATATTTATGTGTGTGAGTAAATAGGGTGTGTGTGTGAGTTATAAGAGCAGAGTGTGAAATATTATTTAAACGGGTATTTGCAACCTAAAATATCTTTAAATAAATGGAAAATCTCGCTTGGAATTTATTATTTTTGTTTTATGCGGAAAGTTTATTTATTTTATTAAATCCTTTTTTTTTTTAATTTATAAAAAATAAATTATGGCAAATATGCCAGAATTATCTTAAAGTCAAAATTTTTCAGCTTATAAATCTTGATATATTGTCAGTAATAACAATGGGACTTAAAAAATGATATTTTTTTTTACTTCAGTCAGCTTTGAAATACTTTTGTATTATTTATCTAGTGTCACAGTTTCGATCTATCAAATTTCACAACTTAACCCAATGCCCTACAGGGCATCACACAGGATGCATAGCCGGGTGTGTTTGCCAAAGGATCTGAGCTGTGTCGCAGACCAAAGCGTGGCTGGACGGAAACGGTCGGGGCGGGGTGGCTGGCGCCAAAGCGGCGTCGTCTCGTTTTTATTTAGGCGTTGGCAAAAACTATTTGGCAGCGTGGAAAAAATTACAGACGCAGCTTCCTGTGAATGTGTGTGTGTGAGTGAGTGTGTGTGCAAAAAAGATGACGGACGAAAGGAGAGGCGAAGTCAGCAATGAAGTTGTGCGCAGTAAAGGAACAAAAAATTGCAAATTTGTGTTTTGTAGTTAGTCGAGCAGGCCGAAGGGGAGTCGAACAATCAGGCAAACAGGCAAACAGGCAACGAGACACGGGGGCAACCGGGCAACCAGGCAACCAGGCAACTTTATGTCCTGGCGTCATTTATTTTAAGCGCGAGACGCTGCGGCGCCAACGCCAGCGACAAATGCCAACTGATTGGCGACTGGGGGGAGTAGAGGGGTCAATGGTATAGGGGAGATTGTGAACATCTCCATAATAAAGTTGTTAAAACTTTTGGGGTTTGCTTAACGAGTCTTCGGGCAGAGCGAGCGGAGGAGAGTGGGGGGTGTTGCAACTTAAAAATGATTGATTATCTCAAATTGAGACGCAGTTGGCCAATAGTCCCACAGCAAGACGAGAGCCGACAGTTGGGAGGGCAGCCAAGCAATTTGGCCTCCACATTTGCCAAGGCAACAATTTGGCTGCCCAAAAAATAAGAGAAATTTTTCCGTTTTTATTTTGTGCCTTTGACTTTGACTTATGAAATTGTTTTTGCAGACTCATGCAAAATGCGTGGTGAGTTTGAGTGGGGGAGTGGGTGAGCCCAGGAGCTGGCTTCGGGTAGTCATTGACTGGCATAAGTTGAGCGTTTAAGTCGACTTATTGCCAAATACACATAACCGAAATGGGTTAATATCAACAACGGCCAACTGACACACCAATTGATTCTCTGATGCCACAAAAGCTGGCATGGATTAGGTCTTTGGTTTGGGAAGTGAAATGAGCTGAATGATGAGCATTGATTATGCGTATGTGCATATCAATACCAATTACCAAAGGGAATATTTACTTAAGGGAATATTTACTTAAGGCAATTGTGGCCAGCCAGCTTGTTTAAGTATGGTCAAATCAATGCTGAGAACAGATATAAATCTATATTTTCAAGACCCTTTGGCTATTTATACAATACAATTTTGCAATGCAATAAGAGAATAAAAATATATATAGAAACACTAACAATTATAGCTATAGAAATACGAAAGTTTATTTTAATTATCCCTTGTCCAACACCGCTTGGAAAACAACAATTGTTCTTATGGCATTTGCTGGTTAATTAAGCTTTCACAATTATTTATAGATGAAAAGTAGTAGTAAAATATTATAACAAAAATAACAAAATTGCTTGCATTTTAAAATTAATATTAAGCTTTTATTGTAAACCTTTTTGAGATAAGCGCCTAATAAAACTTCAGTTGTTTCATTCCTCAATCTCACTTCAATAATTTGCTTGCTATTTACGGTAAATAGTTGCAAGCGTAAACTTAAATAAAATTTAATATTACAATTTAGATAAACTACACAAAATTGTACATACCAATCCTTAAGTGTGTATTTAACAATAGAGAAAAGATGTGAAAAACACTTACCTAAAAAGAAAAGAGCAAAAACAAATTGTGTTCATTAGTTAAACAAAAAGCAAGAGTTAAGTTAATTTATGATTTATCGCTCAATCCGCTCGACAGCAGAAATTGCTTCATTTTCAGCAATTGACCATTAAATTTATTTTTATGGGCACAGTTGCCGCACGCGCACAAGGCAAATGTGGCACATGCCACAAAACAGCTGAAGTATTTAAAGCTATTATTTGGTTGCCGAATTTTATTTTGTTGAGTGCTGGCAAATATTGAGCGATGTATTGTGTTTAATCCGAAATCAATTAAAATCAACTAACAAATAATGAAGCCCTCCTCGCACATTAAACACCCCTTCCCCCTCCCTCTTGCCATTGCTGAGCGTATCAACTGCTGATTTTTTTTTTTGGAGCGCTTGCGGCGATCTTTCTTAGTTTTTCTTAGTTAAAATTCTTTTTTCTTATCGCGTCAGTCGTGCAGAGATTTTAGGACAGAGGGGGCACGGTAGGAGCTGTGTGCGCTGTGTGTGTGTGTGTTTTGTTTATGTTTGTGTTTGTGAGCAGCGGTCGCTTGGGTCAATTTGGTGTGTGTGATAAATGGGCGCGTTGCGTGGCTCAAGACTCGATTCGGTTTTTGGATTGAGTGAAGAGTGCCTTCGATTGTGGTTGTGGTCTGTGCTGAATGTGTGTAAATTGTTGTTGTTGTTGTTGTTGTGGTTGTTGTTTTAGCTGTGCATTAATATTTATGGTCAGTGATAAGATTGCTCAATTGGGGTTTCTATGTGGCTGCTGCTCTTGTTGTTGTTGTTGTTGTTGTGGTCAAAGCTGTTTAAAGTTGATGTAGGTTGGAAGTTTCATAAGCTTCTTGTTTGAGATTTACTGTTATATTTTTTTTTGTTTGCCTTTTGTCCAGCGTGCAACATAAACTGCAATAAAGCTTAGCCCGATAAAAAGAGAGTTTTGAGCAGGGGGCTTGGCCAAATTTATCGGGGTTCACATTTAAGTTTTGGGGGTGTTAACGCATTGATAAGTAAATAAAAAGCATAAACAAAAACCTGCTGAGTGGGGCAAAAAAAAAAGTTCATAATTTTTATGGAGCAGTTTTTTTGTAGTTGCAAAGTTACTTAAAAGTTTTTGGGGATTTCAACTTATATTTATTACAGACCGAACAAGAGGATCAAAAACTACGAAGAAAATAATGTTTATGTAGTCATTAAGAAAAATTACAGTTTTTCAGAAATATACTTCTTTTAAATATATATTCTTATAATAATTTTTGAAAATCATTGCGATATTCTAAGTGTAATAAAACAAATATTTATTTGAGATTATTTATAGAGAAAATATCTTCAGTGCTTATCTGAATCGCATCATCGGGGATTCATTTAATAAAGAGGCAGCTTAACTGTCTCTTATATATATATATAAATATTTAACTTTTTTCTTGACTTCAACTAGCTTGTTTTATGCTTTTATCTAAGCAGATAACAGCATCTTCAGTCTGAGAGGACTATTGAATAATACCAGGAGAAAAGATTGACAAAGCGAGCTCAACTCAATTCAACTAATGCAGCCGCAGTTAACCAACTACAGATGCGGCAGACGAGGGGAGTTGCTGAGGGGAGTGGCAAAGGGGCTGGGTTATGCTTCACTTTTGCTGGCGATGCTGCTTTGTGCGACCGCAAAGTGAAATTGCACGACGACAACAAAGTCTGTCAATAAAAAAAGGCCAAAAGCAAATAATACGCAGCAAAACTGCTGACTGCTGACTGCTGATTGACTAGATGAATGAGGGGCAGAGTGGCAGAGTGGTGTGGCAGATGGGGCAACTATGTGAGAGAGACGGACTGGCATTTATGAGGTTATTACTCATGGTAAAAATTAATTAAGCGCCGCACAATCGAAAGTCCGGAAGGGGCAAAGGTCCGCAGGCGTTGGGTGAGGGGAAAACATCGAATGGGCAATTAAAAAAGTTTTCCAAATATAAAAATCGCTGGGCGTAGTTGAAGTGTCAGTGTAGAGGGCGTGGCACTTGGCAATTGCATTAAAACAATCAACTTTTAGCCTTGTCTGTGCTAGCTGCCACCAAGAATACCAGTTAAAAAAGTTGAAATTGTGCAACATTTGAAGTTTTTAATGCTGCAAACGTCGACTTCTTGAATTGGCCAATCTGATAAAGTTGTGAAAAAGTTAAGAGCTGCCACGCCCCCCAAGACTTTCATTTGACGACTTAATTAAATTGACACAAAAAGTTGTTGATTATAGTTCTTTGTTAGTTGCAGAAGAAGAAGCGAAAATTGTAAGAATTTGATGTCAATTTTATATTTTATTTTAACTTTGCATTTGTTTTGCTAAATGCATTCAAATTAAAGTTCTTAGCTGATTCTAAATATATACAACTTAAGTGGCCAACAATTCTGATGAATATGAAAGCATTTCTATAAAATGCAATTCGCAGTTTGCAGCTGCTTCCCTTCAGCTTTGAGAGATATTCACTCAACTGTGTGGCATGCCACCACAATCGACCCACATAAGAACCCAGCTACGTTTCAGTGGCAGCCGCACCAAAAAGCAGCTGCCACTCAGTCTCAGCTCTGCAAATGCCACAACAAGCTCAAAACACTGCCAGACATAACTCCGCTGCAATTATTCTCATATTCCTGACTCTTGTTTAAGTCATAAGCAAATGGCTAACTGCAAATGGCTAACTGCAAACTGCATTTTATTCCCATTCTTGGTTACACGTTATTATTCTGCTTACTCTTAACTGCTTTCTCAGCTTAACATGTCAATGTATCGAAAAGATTTCGGATTTTGAGCTAATCAATAGCTATCAAAAGTGGGTGTCACAAATTAAAAAAAAAATTTATTTGAATATGCCTTTATTACTTATAATTGCAAAAAAAAAATTGTTTCTAAAAAAGGGAAACAAAATTTCTTCAGATTTAAGAATACGAATTTTATTTCTGGTCGAATTTAATTACTACCAGTTATAACTTAAATTATTGACATAGAAGCCATCAAAGATCCTGGCATTCGTTCAGGAACTGGGGTTGATGGAGGAGCTATAACCTCAGAAGGGGGCACAATAGATCTAACAAGTCGCAGTGCACAAGACCCAAATTTAATAATAAATTAAAGTATTCCCAGAAAGCTGCCTTTAAGAATACTTAGTACCGAATATTTCAGCGATTTCAGATTCCAGACCAACGCCCGTATTTAATATCATATCAAAATATCATATCATCCATAAACATCATCTATAAACTCTGTCTGACCTTTTCTGCTATCCGATATCAATAACCGCATTTGCAACGTCTGCAGCTTCCAGCAGCTGCAATCTCTTTCAAATAGCGTTATACCCACTAAATCGGCAATGCCACAGTAAATCCATCAAATGCCGCACATCGAGCAATTTGCACGTATGCCTTGACCTTGAGACGAGACCTCCCATTTCACTCCCCCCAGCTAGGGCAGAGTTTGGGTAGATTTATGTTGTCTGGCGAAATATCTAATAGTTTGTCTGGCTGCGCTTGTCTGGCTAACCTCGATAAATTTGATGGTTCAGCGTATTTAAAAGGTGTGGCCATAAAATACTTTATAGCATTACAAGACAAGTCAAGTAAAAGATATGGGGTTTCACACAAAAAAAACAAACACCTCTTTTCTCCCCCTCCCCCACCCCATCCACATTCCTTCAAGCCATATTTGATGAAATGCAATTTCAAAGTTTATTTCATTTGTGACTGCAAAGTAAAAATTGTTGACGAGTTATTTTGAGATATGTCAAAGCGCATCCGACAACAAAAAATGACAATGAAATCTAGTTCTACTCATATGCAGACAATTTTTCTATATCATCCGTTTCCTCCCCTCACCAGAAAATAGGCAAAAGTTTTGCGTCGCCTGCCCCCCCCTCGCCCACTTTCCGTACTTAATCTTCGAGTACATTTGTCTGACTGCCTCGGAAGTTTATCAGACTTTTGCGTGACTTTTGTTGACAACTTGAGTTACACACAGGGAGAAATATCGGGCAGGAGATTGAAATGAGGGGGGGAGGGCATGGAAATTGAGGCGACATCTTCGCTGGGAATTTGATGCAAGGCAACTTGGCGTAAAAGTTGTGCTGACAAAAATGTGACTAGACTTGGGGCGAGTGAATTCTGAAGTGCGCAGACAGTTACAGCAGCCAGATAAATTAATGGGAGATGGGGAAGGGGAGGTGGGCAGGTGTCCCACAGCTATTGTGCAACAATTTAAAGCACATTCAGGAGCAGCAGCAGCAGCAGCAGCAGCAGCAGCCGCAACATTGTTACGCTATTTTCTGCAATTGCATTCTTGAAGCGCGCCTGAAAGTAGGCAATGGAAATGCGCAAAACACTGCGGCAGCTGCCGCCGAATGTTGCAGCCTTTTTACGGCTGCCACAAGCACACAGCCATAGCAAATGAATGAGTCCCATGGTAGTTGGCCAAGTTAGCGACAGTGTTGCAAAAGCTGTTCCGTTCAGCAGCACTTTAATTGCATTAAATTTGAGCTGAGACTGAGGAAAATCTTGGATTTTGAGGAAGACATTTTTAATTAAATGCATTTCATATTTGGGGCAGACAATTACTGAAGTTCATATAAAAATCAGACAGATTTGAGATGATTTATAATTATGGTAATAAAGTTGCTAATTAGAAATTCTCCAACTATAAAAAAACTAATTTTCAATTTATATTTAAATAGCTCAAGTCTTGGAATCATAAATAGATTTAATTTTCATTATATGTATAATCGAGGGATTCATTTTTATGTTCAGATGTTTTAATATATATTCTATATAATCCAACTCTGAATAACTATTTCCAATAGAATAAATCTTTCAACTGTTCAGCAGTTCAAGTAACTCCGCCAACTTGAAAATTCCTTTTAATCAACAAATTAGAGGGAAACTGCACTTGGAAGCACAGTCAACTGGATTTCTTTGAGAGATTTGGGGCATTCGTGTTACTCACATTGGTTGACAGCTGGCTGCTCAGGCTGAGCACCTGCTCCCTTGCATCCTGCAGTTCGCGCTTCAGTCGTCTGATCTCGTGCGCCTGTCGCTCCTCCGCCGAACCGTATAACGAGCTGCCGCCCGACAACAGTGAAGCTGCGCTGCCATGAACTGCAATGGAAAGGGTAGGAGGAGGGGGGGGAATGTATAATGGAGTTGTTGTTTTGTATTTATCCAACTGTCATCTGCACTCACCTTCATCGTTCTTCTTGGGATATGTTAGGCGATGTGAGGCATTCAGGCTGCTGTGCCCCCCACCCGCTGCAGCTGCCACAGCTGCAAGCGCCGCTGCCGCCGTGCCATGTGTGGGCGACAATGCCGACGCAGCGCCGCCCGCAAAGGGGCCCCGATTGAGCGGTGTGGGTGAGGTGGGCTGACTCCAGGCCAAAGCTGCCACATTGCCCGCCTGTGATTGGGCCTGAGCCTGCGCCTGAGCCTGGGCCTGGGCGACGGCGGCGGCCATTTGGGCGCTGAGCACCCCGTTGGTGCCGACGGGAAGGCAGTAGTATGGCTCGATTTCCACATCCCCGCCACGGCTCAGCATCGATGGATACATTTTCTCCGATTTTGTGGATCTGCGATGGCAAAGCAAAAAGATGTAATTAGTTTTGACTGCTTGTGAATTGCGGATTCTTCAAAAAGTGTAATAAAATTGCTACTTTAAATAATAAACATTAATTGTATTAAAAAAAAACATTTTTTAATTGCCAATGGTTTATAAATTAAAAATGTTAATAAATGCATTACACAATACAATAAATGAAAATTGCCTTTTATTCACTGTTATTGTGCTGAAAAAATGAATTTATTAATTAACATTTGTCATAAATAAATCATTTCAACACTCTAATTTAACTGTTGAATGCATAAATAAGATATTAAAAGCATTTAATGTGCGCAATTAAATTAATGTAATTTTATTCCCATATGGAAACAATGATTTAAGTTGTTTTTAATGCTTTTGGGCTTTAATCAGCCTTGCAACACTGATGAAGCACTGACCGCAAGCTGCTCCAATTAGCACACTTGACAGCTTCGTGCACTGGTATTGGTGTTGTGTGGTGTTGCAGAGTGTGTGTGTGTGTGTGTGTGTTTGTTAGGTGTGTGTGATTGTGTGTGTTTGCCAGACGCCAGCAAATTTCCGCTTGTGGTTGGGCAGTTTATTAGACCAATCTGCAAATGTGCACTGCATATTTTCAGACGATGTGCAAATTTCCGTTTAATTTTCGTCAGCGACAAATTGACAAATTGGTGTGCGTTGTTAGTGTGTGTGTGTGTGTGTGTGTGTGTGGCTGTGTGTAACTGATGAGGGGTGACCGATGTACTGCAAATCCCTCGACAAATTGTCATAGAATGCGATGCTTAGAAAATGACCGCAGATAAATGGAGACAGCCATGTGAGAAGGGATCGTAAGGGGTGTGGAGGAAAGTGTAAGGGGATGTTGAACAAATCTGTGCTGGCCAACTTGCTTTTGTTGCCTTGTGTTGGCCACCGCAGTGCTGATAACTAACTGGCATTAAAGTCATTTCGCATGCAAATCTAATATTACGCATACGTCATGTTTGCCCAGCACTTCTCTTTCTGCTCTTCAGTTCCGTTTCGTCTGCACATGTTTTGCCTGTTTGCAATTGTGGTGTGTGTGTGTGGGTGTGTGTGTGTGTCTGTGTGCCTGTTTGGGTTTTTGGTACGTTTACTTAATGCTCTGCAGCATTTCTCCAACAACTATTCTGCCCCTCCCCCTCCCCACTCTCGTCTGCTGTGGTGCAAGATTAGATAACATGCCACCGAAACTGGTTTCGAGTGTTTTCCCATTTTGCTGTAACTCCACTCCACTCCACTTCAACCCCTTCTGTTTGCCGCTTGCCATTTCCTACTGCATAATTGATGCATTTGGAGCAAGTTTTTGTTGTTATATTAGTTGCCAGGCAAACAGATCCGATTTATGTGAATGAGTTGAGCTAGATTCTATTAAAAAGCATTAAATTAAAGTGAATGGAGTATATATTAATCTAAATTAAATATATATTAAAGAAAGCTTTGTTTGATCTGATTTGATTGCAAGTCTCAAAACTCTCTTTAAATTATTTTATTACATAAAATTGTATTTATAATATTTCAAAGGTCAATTTTATTTATTGCTTGCATATTTATTTCTCTTGCTAAGCTATTATTAATAGTTTTACCTTCATTGATTTCGCCTTTAAGTTACTTTCCCAAATATTCCCTTAAGCAATATTCACCCATCTCATGTAGGAAACTCTCTGCTCTGCACTGAAGTTTTTATATGTGTGGTTTTCGTTTGTGGTTTTTTTTTATAAGCATTGCTGGATAAAATTTTTAATGAAGCACTTGAGAGTCAACACTCGCCGGCAACTGGGAGCTGCTGACGTGGCCAGAATGAAATAAAAATAACAACAACAAAAACAGCCACAAAAGCAGCACCAAAATGGCAATCCAGAGGCAAACTTCATTTCAGCTGTGCTCTGCTCTGCCCTGCTGTGCCATGGCCAAGTCAAAGGTTCACGAAACCTATTGACATGTCAAATAATAATCTGGCCACGCCACACCCCACACCCCCTCAGCAGCAACTGTGTGCCCCCTTTGCCACTATTTACACTTATACGTCGAGCCGAAAGCTTTGCCCCTTCAACAACCCACACCACATTATTTATTTTTTTTTGGTTTTCCATTTCGTGTTCATTTTTGCTTCACTCTTCGTTTTGCTGTTATTTTGCACAGCTTGCTGTTTTACACAACTTTCTCATTGTCTGTTGGCCATAACACAAGCCCCAATATCCGTTCCCCCCCCCGGTGGCAAGTTCCCCTTCAACTATTTCGGGGCGCCCCCAACAAAACACTCAGTTTGCCCCTTAAAGCCTGCCTCCACTGTGACTTTAAAATATGCACGAGTTGTGGAGACTATGGCAGACATATGCTGACTTGCCCCTGCCACCAAAACTAAACTATTACAAATTGCTTGCATACTTGCAGGCAGCTCATTACACACACACACACATGTGTGTGTATAGTTGTGTGTGCGTGCAGAGTGTGTAAGGTGTGTAGTTGTGTGTGAGCTGACAGGCAAAGAATAATGTGGTAATTTGATCAAAGGCTGCTGATATTTCATTACGCTAACAGAAAAGTAAGATATATTAAAAGAACTGAAGGAAATTCCATTTTGTTCATGATAATAGCAATATTTTTACGCTATTAGAACTAGTTTTCGAATAACGATAAAAATAAAACAAATAAAAAATAAATAAAATCAAATAAAAAATATTTGAAGTGAAGTTATTTGAAATTAAATAGTGAGATTATTCTGGAAACATATGTAAAAATTATCGTTCGTTATTTTAATATGTATAATGATTCAGTTATATATAAAAACTTTTTAGTATTAAAAAGATTGTCAAGTTAGAATACTTTTTAAAAAATATCCATTTATTTTTTATATTTCTTCTCTAATTTAGTTTTAATTTTTTTTTTAAATGTTTCAGTCAAAAGTCCTATTATTTTGTCAGGGCATATGTGAACATAAAGAACACAACGTCTAAAGTCAGACGACTACAACAACACAGACACACACACACACACTCACACACACATACACAACAACAAGACACAACAACAAGACACAACAACAACAACAACACACACACATTTACACACAGAAGCTTTGACACTTATGAGGAATTTGCATATTTGGCGATGCGGCAAAGTGTGCAACATGTAAAATGGAAATTGCAGGCGGCAAACACTTTTCGAGAAGCTGATTGTTTTCGAGTGTAACGTTCAAAGTGGGCGCAAATGGGCGTGGCATGCAAAAAAATGCGCAAAACTTAAAGTGCACATCAAAAGTGAGTGGATTCGTGTGTGGCAAAGTCACCTTGGGTAAGTCCTTTCTTTCAGATAGCTTAACGAGTTCAAAAGTGACGAAGTTCACAGAAAGTTAGAGGGAATAAATAAGATATAGAAAGATAAACATATAGAGAGAGAGAGAGAGAGAGAAAGGGAGAGAGGGGGAGAGATAGAGAGAGAGAGAGCTCGAGTTTGCATGCTTAGAGAATTGAGTAGTATTCATTTTCATACCTGATGCTATTGCTGCGATTCATGCGCGGACTCTGCACATAGGGTGACTCATTGCCCGCCACGGACATCTGTCCCTGCCCCACTGCACCCGACGATCGATTGTGCAGCATCTTGTGGCCATGACGCGTCATCGCCGGCGAGCCAATCTGCATCTGATCAATGGCATCCCCATCGGACAGACGACTGCCAGCCGTATTGCTATGCTTCAGCCACATGGCATACGAGCTGTACTCCGGCTTCACCTCGGCATAGGTCTGCGTATCCGATAGAGATCCGTCGTGCCGCGTGCTGCCTCCGCGTGTCGAGATTCTGTGGCGAGATACAACAGTATAAATTAATATATTCTCAATAGTCTATGTTAGAGCTCATTTCACCTGTGCTGGAACACATGCATATCGCTGCCCGGCTTGGGCAAACTGTGCGAACCAGTGGCCAAGCGTTCCCTTATCGATTGACTCAGCTGCGTCGCCGTCGGACCAGTCAGCGAGAAACTGCGATGCTGCGTATTCGGTGGCAACTCTGAAAAGTGATAATTGATTAGTATAATAAAAATATAATATATTATTTATATAAATATACATATATATATATATTTATTTATTAGATGTAATGCGCCCCCTTCTGTGCCTATAGCTCCTCGATCAACCCCAGCTCCTGCACGAATGTCAGAATCTTTGTTGGGTGGAGGTCTTCTATGTCATTGAGTATATTATATATTATATACATCATTTATATATATATATATATATATAATATATATTAAGTATGTATAAAAGTTAGTATTGTAGTCTGGTTTATAGTATTGGTAAGTTATTGCTCAAATCTGCGAAGCATTTTTAAGGACATATCCATTGAGTTGGGTGAACTCTCTTTGAAAACAATAAAGATATCCCATAATTAAAAAAAAATCACTAATAGGGTTTGAAATGTAGTAAGAATTAATGCGGTCTATCCTATTCCCTTTATATATATATATCTAAATCAAAAAGGGCGCAAGCGTGCTGAAAAAGTGGAACCGATTCTTTGTAAAGAGAATTATAATTTTCTTTAAAATTGAGAAAATTAACAAGCATTCCCCACCATCCCCTTGAAATCACTCATGTATATATAAAACTATATATATATTCTTCATTCTGCTAAAATGAAAATATAAATTAAATTCAGAGCCAATAAACTAGAATCAAGTTGTTGTTTCTCTTGTTCCTATTTTTGACTTATCGAATATATTATGACTACAAAAATAATACAAATATTTTCAAAATGTTTGCCACTCACTGTTCATATCATTGGGCAGCGTTTGGGTGCCACCTGTGACCTTGCGACCGCTGGCAGTGCGTGGCACTGCGGAGACGTGAGCGGTACGGCCGCACGGTAAGCCATTGACGAGACCTGTGGCGCCACCGGTTGCCATTAGCATGGCAATGTTCTGCTGCTCCGCAGTGGAGGCGATGCTGCCATTGGCTCGCTTCACATAGCCAAAGCTGGGTGGGACGCCTTTGGTGCGCGACGAGGATGATGGTGAGCCTTGCTTCGAGGAGCTGCCACTGCCACCAGCGCCAATGTTGCGACGCGATGGCGATGACTTCTCCGACTTGTCCGCCTTGTGGCCATTCAGTGGTTCCGGCATTTTGCCCCAATGATCGCGTCCATTTCGTGAGCCTGGGCGATGATGTGGACTGCCATCCATTTTGTTGATGTTGTTGTTGTTATTATTGTTGTTGTTGTTGCTGCTGCTGTGGCTGTTGCTATTGCTGGTGGAGCCGCCACTGGAGCTGGCCTGGCTAGCCGCCGAGCTGCCGTTGGCAGCGGTGCCAATGCTATCGAGCGATCCGCGACTGCTGCGAATGCTGAAAAAGATTGAAAAAAAATGTTAGTGTGGATTCCAAATTCAAATGCAATTTATGAATAATCCATGTTTAATATTGTTTCCAATATAAATGATAAATACAAAAATAATAACACAAAATCTGAAATCAAAATATTTTTACTCCTTAAAAATACAACAATTTCTACAGATTTTTATAAATATTTAATGAACGTTTTTTCATTGCTAATTAAAAGTACAGCAGCTTTTCATTTTTATGGCCAGCACCGAAATAATAGTAATGCATTTCTTGATGACTTTGCCTTGAACAGTTGGCCACTAATTGCCTTACAGAAGGAAAAAAATTAAGAGCATATTGCGCATACGCCAAGTGTGACCGTGCTTAATTTTTATTTTTTATTTGATATTAATTGCTTGGGTAATTTATGCAGGTCTCGCATCATTACTGCTGTTGATGACGTATATAAAAGTTATACAATGTATACCAAAGTGGCCAAAAGGCAGTCAAGTGAAAAACAAAGCAAAGCAGCAGATTCAAGGCGCAGCTTAAATGCAACAACCAACAAACAATTGGAAAATCAGCGAGCAAACAGCCATGCAATTGAGAAATGAATGAAGAAACGCGACAGACAGTTAGACGGGCTAACAGACTGACAGGCTAGCAGACTGACAGACAGACAGGCAGACAGACAGACAGACAGAGAATCGACAGTGGGTGCACAATGGTGAATCAACTCAGGCAAGCTTAGACATTGGGCAAATAACGACGTCAAAGTGCGACAACAATTGCATCTTGCCACATACACACACACACACAAAGGAGGCGACAAAGAGCACTGCAAGTGTGCTGGCCAACATTTTCAATTAAAATGACAATGGACGAGCACAAAACTCGTAAGACACTCGAGTGCCTCAAGCTATTGGCAAAAAGGATTCCTCGTTGCCTTTGACCATTGTACAACGACTTTGGACAACAAAAGTCAACAATGGAATTTCTTACCAAAGGAAACTAACGCGAACGTTTTCGGCCATATATCAAAACTAATTGGGCGTGTCGCCCTTGCTACTTAGCAGTCTAATAAATATTGACCATTTATTTGAATATCCTGTGTCCAACGAGCGCTAAATAACATTCCCCCAAAATGCTCCATAAATTAAGACAAAATTTATGGCAAAAAATTAGGTGCGTCAAATTATCTAACTCATAAATATCTTGTTGACATGCAACATAACTATTGATTCGCTTAAATTTACGATCTTATCGGGCAGTTTGAGCATTTTGCTGGATTAGTCTAAGGTGATTTGAAGTATTGCCTTTGCCATATATTTGGTATTAATGATTTACACTTTATTTATTGCTTAGGGCTTTTTAAAATCGCCAAAATATGTATATGAATAGAGTTTTGGATCTATGAATGTCCTTACTTAATTTTAGCAGTTGAGGAAATAAAGAGTTAATGCATTTTCAATTTTCTTTAGAATCCTTATTGTTCCTGAAATATGACTTTAGTCTTTAACACGTACTTAAATGCTAATAACAAATTTTTTTCCTTGAGCAATCGCATTTTATAGAAATATTTTTTTCTTATATTTTTGTTTTATATATTTAACTTTCCTAAAATTAAGTTCGCATACGTTGTTTAGTGACGTTCGTTTGATTCGTTTTTAATCTATTTAAATACTAAACAATTGCTTCATTTTTAATCTATTTAAATTCCAATTGGGCCTATTATTAAATTATTTTGTTATCAATTTTAATTCATTTCGCTACTTAGAATAATTTCGAATTATTTCTATGTGCTGCGATAAAAAATGCTTTCATATTCCCAAGTTGATAAATAAAATTTAATTTACCAAGCACAACTGCAAATTGCTTGTAAGTCGTGTGATTTTTTTGGTTATATTTTCTTTTCCTTTTTTTTTGTGTTTTTTGGGGGCATAAAATGTAATAGTAGCAATTTAAGGCAGATTGTGCTTTTTAGATAAGATCTATGCGCTTTTGATTCAATCACAGTGGGGCAAGAATATAAATTAACTGTTTGTGATTCGTTGGCAGCTTTAAGCGACAAGCACTTGCCGCTGAAAAGTGTGCTATGATTTACGAGAGGGGAAAAGAAGAGAAAAAAACAGCTGTCTGGGTCATAAAACTCAAATACGCCCTGGCAAGCAATTACCGTTAAGGCTACACAGCAGACAGACAAACCGAAGGGGGGACCACAAGAACAGCAATAACAACAACAAGCTGCTAGAAAAAAAAAATACTAAACTGAACTGTAACTGTAACTGAGACGTCCAGTTGGTCTCAGGGTGAAAGCAGACCCTAGAAATATGCGTGACTGTCTGTCTTAATGTACGTGGGTGGTTGTCTATATGTACATGTATATATACATATATATTTATATATATATATATATATATATGTATGTATGTATGTATGTGTGTGTCAGAGTGAAAGTGAGCGTCAGAAGTGACACATAAAGCTCATAAATTCTCGCATACTCAATATGCAGGAATGAAAGACAAACGTGGCGGGTGGCGGTGGGGCCAGCGGCTGTTTTAAGTCGGTAAAATCAATAAAGCTTGCCACGTTGTTTGAGGCAAAAGTTGATGGCTCAAATCGATGACATGCAAAGCATTTATACGAACAGCTTATATACATATATAATATATGTGTCTATAAGTATTGTAAATGCTTTTACATCAGCGCTTAAACTGCAATTTATTGGAAATGCATTGAAAACCCCGGCAACAGATCCCCCTTTCTTCTCGCTGTTGCACAGTGGCAAATGAAGCGAAAGCAAAAAAATGGCGCATAAATTTTGAAAGCTGTCGAAAAAAGCAGCAGCAGCAGTAGCAGCAGACGTCATGAGCAGAAGCGTGGCAAGTAAAGGGGCAGCATTGAGTGAGTGCTATTAATACGCTTTAAGAAAAAGGCCAAATTGAGCTGCATCGATTAATATTTCAAAGGTCATTCAATGCAGAAAAGACAAACCATCAAATGGCATTTAATCGATTATTTTTAATGTTATCACAAGCCATATATATATTATATTTATGAGTATATATTTTTTCTATTTTTTAAATATTTATATTTTGAATAGGAAACATTTAATTTTATGTTTTGCATAACTAAAATAAGTTTTTGCTGGCTCCAGCTCAAGCAATTTTTATTGTTTGTACTCAGCAACAAATTGATTTATATATATAAATTGATAAATAACCAAAAAAGAAAAAAGTTTTTTTCTAAGCTCCCATGTAGTTTTTTTTTTACTAAATTAATTATTTAAATTTTAGAATATTTGATACCCCAGCGATGACATAATATTTTTAAATATTTATAAATATATCTGATATATTTGTAATGTAAGCAAATCTTTTGCATTCACTAAAAATTTTATATATTTTTTGATTTGCATTTATATATTTTTCTTTGGTATTCAATCTGAAATATCAGCTTATCTCTATGTTATCCCCTTAACAGGTTCTGCTCGCCACCCCTGTGTACAACTCTCGTACAAAGAGAGTGCGCATTTAGAGCACCTCCCACCCTTCCCTCCTCCTACCGCTGGCTTGTGCATTTGTCCATTTCGGTTTTGTATATTATCCTGGGCACACATTGGACCACAAACGCATTCGAAATATATTTAGTGGACTGCGGAAAACGAATTCCATGCATGTCTGCCTCGAACCGGTTTTTCCGTTTTGGCCATTACAATTTGCAGGCAGGCATCCTTTGGGAGCACAGGACTACTACAGCAGTGGCAAACTAATTTTATGCACCAAATGTAATACCATTGGCAGCAAAACAAAGCAACAACACACACAGCAGCAGCTGCTAAAGGCCATAAACAAATTGGCCGAGGTGCGCTTTTAATGTTTCGCCTGTTTTTGGACATTTCGTGTTGGGCTATTTTAAATTCTTGTTGTGTAATTTTTAATTTAGTCACTAATTTATGCAGCGCCTCTCAGCACGTGTTCCATTTACAAGCGGAGATGGGGGGGGGGGGGAGTTGTTGTACTTACAGCAGGCACTGTTTGTCGGACGTGTTCGTGTTATAGCCGCTTTTAATTGACAGCCGACTCGGGGGGGCTGAAAGCCATTTGGATTTCGGCTTGGACTGAGTTCAGCTTTTAGTTAGACAATTAGCCGAGTAATTTGAGGGTCCTTTGAAATAATTGACCCTAATTCATTCAGGTAGAACACAAGTGAAAACAAATAGTAAGATTGAAATAAAAGTACCTAAATAGGTAAATAAAAAAGTATTATACACGCAATTAATAATGCATTATATTTGTGTAGAAGTACGTTAAGTAACTGGCCCTAATTTGGATTTATACAAAAGTCTATTGTTGGATGCTGCACATTCGCTTGCCACACACACAAGCCGAAGCGGACGTTGCCTTTGTGTTGCAGTTGTGTTTGCCTATTTCATTTATTAAAACTGTCAACAGGCGTAAAAGTAGGTTGACTTATCAGCGACAGGAAGCACACAATACACACACACACGCACACACTCCTCTGGTCTCCACCCACCTGCCGTGTGATAAAATGTTATGAATGGAATTCCGACAGCTACACGCTGCCAGGCGTTGCAAGTGGCACACATTAATAAAAGTGTCGAACATGAGAAATGGCAGGCATGTTTGCCCACGCACGCAACCTTCAAATGGGCCTTTGGCTTTGGCCTTGCAACGTCGCCCAAAAGCATGCAAAAACCTAACAGCCAAAACCAAACAACGAACAACGGCATGTAGCACTTTTGGCCAGCATACAGTTGCCACATTTGCCAGCTGACTGTGTCAAGGACTTTTTGTCAAAGCAAGAAGCCGTCAACACAGTCCTCTAATTGCTGGCAAAATAAAAAAACATCAACAACAAAAGGATATCTAAGACGAGTAGCTGCATCAATTATGGAAATGACAGACTGACAGACAGACAGACAGATAGTCAAAGAGGATGCTCTTGCCTGGTTTTTACAACTTCCCCCACTCAGTCGCCATAAATTATGCTTTACTCACAACAATAAAACAGAAATGTTACACTTCCCCACAGCTTCTCCTCCACTCTTTTTATTTATTTTATTTTGACAGTCGTGTGGGTAAAGTGGCCATAAAGCTGACGGCCACGGAATGCTCCTTAGCACATTAAGCAGCTCAAAAGCCCAAACAGCAAATATGCTTTGGCTTAAAGCCTTAAGCCTTAAGCAAGTGAAGAACTCCTTCAAATTCTCTCTTTATTCCCTTTTTTATTTTGCTGTCTCTCTCTCTCTCTCTCTCTCTCTCTCTGTCTCTGCTTGTCAAAGTTTCAGCACAAGTTTTTTCAATGAAAATTCCAACGTGGCTGCCACTTTTCAAGCGTTAAGCGAAAAACGAATGCAAATTAAATTAAACACCAAACTTTGCTAATATGCCAAGGCTAAACTTTGAAGCAACCCAAAAACAAAAACAAAAACAAAGAAAAAAAACACACAGAAAAAACAGACAAGTTTAACCATCGAAAATACTAATGACTAAGCACATTTAATTAAAGAAGCTACCAATTACAACATGAAAGTGGAGTTTGCCAACTACAAATTGAGGAACATGCTCCTGGACTTTTTAAGCTTCTTGGGTTATTGGTAAAGTAAACTTGTCTGGCAATAATAAAGATCTTAGAATTACTTCTTGATATTACTTGGAGTTTGAACATCTTAAATCACTTTAAAGATTTTTTATTTGTAAGTTTTTATTATACTTTATATCTGCCAATAAATGTGGCCAACATAGAAGATTCCATTCTTTATTTCAGTTTCATTATCAGTTTGCAAGTGTCGCTCGATCAAGTCATAAATTGCAAGACTTTTGCCTATATTGTTAAACATTTTAGAGTTCATTAAAGTGCAATGAACTTGCTACGTGCCACAGGCACACAAATAAAAACCAGTGTGGGGTCAGTCAGCAGCTTGCAACAACCCTCGTGGAGGGCTAGGTAAAATGGCACTTAATTTAATGTTAAATTTATGTCAGACAGTCCGAAGCTAATAAAAACGCCCCACACATAAACACTATTATATCGAAATGGAAAAAAGATTCACACTATTACCAGATAGCACAGGATACCACAGGCTATGTGTGTGTGTGTGTGTGTGTGAAAATGGGTTAACCGAGTTGGCCTAAAAACAGTTACAGTTTGCCGCAGAGAAACCGCAACGCAAACACTTTGCATGATTTAGAGCCATACGAGAATTGCAATACACGAACTTAAGCCAAGTAGATACGAGTCTGGAGACAACTATGGGGCATACCTTTGGGTGACTCACACATTAATAAGCGTCGAGAGGTGTGGCAGTGGCAGTGGCACAAGCACAAGCACAACCTCAAGCAGCGGCAGTGGCAGACAACACATGAGAAAATCGATGGCTAATATGAATCTGATTAGTTGGCAAAAAGTGTTGCCCAAAACTGGTAGACAGACTGAGAGGCAACACACATAGTGTGGCAGCAGCAAAGTCTGTTGCGTGCCACCTTCAAAAGGGAATCGACAAATAAGTTTATTAATGAGCAGAGTAAACAGGTTTGCCTCCTGGAGTCCAGCTCCTCCTCTGTGCTAGCTCAAATTAATGGACAAGTAGGCGTTGCTCCTGTTCGCCAAATGAAGGACTAACGTTAATAGTCAGCTGAGATTCGCTATGGACATGTTTACTAACCATGTTTATTTGGAGCACGAACCGAAAAAAAAATATAAAAGTTGAATTTTCCATGCCAGTAAGTTAAAACCATTCTTCTAAAATTAATATAAAAATGGGTGAATAATTTAATTCTGTTGTGTTTTAAGCAAACTGGTTTTTAAATATTTTAATATAGTTGGAAATGTTTTTGGTTTATTGTGTAAAAATAATAAGTGAATAAGAAATATTCAGTTGAAAGCTGAATAATTAGTAAGTTATTTTAGTAGTGACTGTGGACAGTTTGAAGTTGAAGAAGAGCAAAAGAAAAAATATAAAAAGCCTCTTTTTAAGTAAATTTAGTATAATTATTACAATGCACTAGAAACTATATCTTTTGAATATGACTTCAATGTATTATTTTGAAGTTTAATAGTATTAAATATTATCATTATTTTATTGTTTATTACTATGATCATTTCACGAATCGACTATTTCGCCAACCAATTTAACCTGCTCAAAGAATAAATCGTAGTCTGAAAAGTAATTAACTGGTTTAGGTTTATAAATTGTGAGGCACCTGCAGCACATATTGCATATGGTGGTTGGGGTCTATCATGCTACAAGGGCTTAACCCAATACATGCTTAATCGTTCCTCCTCCCGAGCGGACAACGTTCTCCTCCTATCTCTCTCTCTATCTCTCTCTCTCTCTCTCTCTGGCTTTAGCCGTTAGGCGTGTGGCTTAAAGCCTCTTAGCTCATTGCGAATTTAACTAAAGCCCAACAGAGAAACAATTTAGCTAACCCCTCGAAGAAAAAGTAGTGAGGGGGGGGTGAGGGATGTTTATGTAGCGTTCAGTCGGCTTGGTCTATAAACTGCTCTAAAATATGCACACAATGTTGCCCCAAAACCAGCCGCATGTTGCCTGTTGCTGTTTTATGGCAAAATGTTGCCCTTTTCTCGAATTGTTCTTTCTATCCAATTTTTTTTTGCGCACTGTTGCCTTTTGGCCACAGGACTTGACAGGCTGGCACCCATGTCCGTGTGTGTGTGTTTGTGTATACGAAACAGGTACGAAGATTTATGACCAAACGCCTGACAGTTGGAAGTAATTGACGAAATTGAGAGACAAACCATAGAAACAAGGAGAGTAGCTTTTCAAAATTTGAATTTCTCTGCTATGGAGAAATCGACTTATTATCAAACATATAATGTGTGAGTGTGTGTGTCTGTGTGTGTGTGATCATCGTATCACTGAGATACATCTCGCTTGGGTCCAGGAATGTTTGTGTTTACAGTGGAAACATAACCCTTTGCGATTCGAGCCTTTGTAAATAGAACTCGTCGACAGGACAAACAGTTTGCGATGTAAACAAAAACCGGCCGGAAGTTTAATGGCCTGTAGCAGTCATTGACACGGCTCTATTTGATGGCCATTTGCAGAGGCCAGCACAGCAGTTGATTATTGCCAACATATCGTCAAATTCAATTCAATTGATTACCTTTGCTATGTTAGAACATGTTGTCTCTGATGAACTCCTCCGCAGCACGCCCCAAAATATGCAACACAGAATAAGAACTTAAAACTAATTTCATGAAATCTGCACTTCACTTCACTTAAAAAATTTGTATATATTTATTGCATTTACTTTAAATTTAAACAATTGATTGAATTTTGTATACGAAATATTTGTTTAAAACATTTATTTTAACGCTCGCCGCAAAGACAACATTTTCTTATGGCAACCGCAACGCCCGAGCGTCCAAATGCGTTTCTGGGGTTGCTCAGTTGACGGTTCGACCAAAAGGAAAATGCCAAGTTCGAAAACGACAAAGAGAACGCGCCAGTTCGAAAAGAGTTCGAAAAAGAGAACGCAACTTGCTTGAGAGAGAGAGAGAGAAAAAGAGAGAGCGCGCCAGAGTAACTGTGTGAAGCACATGGCACATGGCAGAGTTGTGTGCTGAAAGTAAAAGGCCAACTTGTCGACAAGGGTGTGGGTAGTTAAGGTGTGGAAAGGGGGCATCAAACAGCGGAAGCAGCAGCACAACGACACCTGCCCACCTGCCCACCTGCCCACCAGCCCACCTGTGTGTGCAAACATAACTAGTTGATAGGCTCGGTGTTTTTTTCGCAAGACTTTAGGCGTTTTTGGCTTGTTTGAATATCCACGCAATTGGTTAGTCAGCCAGTTGTGGCCTACCCAATTGTTGCCTACCCAGTAGTTGCCAACTTAGTAGTTGCCTGCCTACTAACAGCCTAAAGCATGCCCAAATTATACAGTTCAAAACAGCGAAGTGCACTTAAGTCTGTCTGGTTTTATGATGATAAAGAGAACTTCAGCCGGGGATTGGCTGTGGTGTGTATTTTAAAAGATGAAGATTTATCCACAAATAACTTGTAATGCAAACAAATAATTTACTTTATGGTAAGCAGAAACACAAGACAAATTATACAACTCTTGGATAAGACTACCATTTTAGTTACATTAAGATACAAACTTTACTATTTTTTTTTATGTTTATGCAAAATGTTGTAAACAAAAATTACAGACCAAAGCTGCTTTTATTTTAAATATTTTTTATAATGCTAAACTAAAAAAAAGCCATAAACTTGTAGCCGTTTTATGTAGGGCATTTTTGGTAATTTTAAAATATCTTGTAAGACCTTTTAAATACTATATATTTCTACATCATATAGACTTTATTGTTACAGACATGATTTTCATTTGCAATGTGCTTATTAACTGGTTTATTAGCTTAATATGTTGGCGTATTTTATTTGCTCATTTAATGAGCGCTTGATTTTAGTTCATGTTTACTTTTATTCAGATTTCTGCCGACTATCCCATTCTTCCGCATAATATTATTTTTCCAATTGTCAAACACAATCCACCCACACGCGGGGCACAACAAACTTGCCGCTCAACACAGTCTCATTATTTTGCCTCTCTTGGCAAAAAGCAACAAATGGCTATTACGACAAGAGAGAGACAGAGAGAGAGAAAGAGAAGCGACAGCTGTGCATTTAAGAGAGTAAAGCAATTTTAAATTGTGTTGCAACTCTCTTTTGCCATCAGTTGTTTGCCATTCAGTCAATTGCTCAAGCTTGCTGCATGTTCGACAGCTGCCCGGTTTCAGAAAAAAGCCAAATAAAAATTGAGCCAAGGGCGGGCGAGTTCTTGTTGTCTGTGCTGCAATTTTCAATAAAAAAAAAAATTAGAAAAAAAATCCAAAAAATGCACGCAAGAAAATTCAACGAGGCCGCCGCAATGAAAAGCGAAACTGGCCGATAACAAGTTCCTCTCAATGTGGTAGTTGCATTTGTTAGTTGTTGCAGATTGGCTGTGGCACAAGCCTTGTGTGCGGCAACTCAACTAATTGGAGCCACTTGCAAGTGCCAGCCTAACACTGAAGTGCGCCCTGCGCCGGGTTACCCAATTACTCATTAATCTTCAAGGTGGCGGCACTTAATCATTGAGCCATCGAACTGCACCAACATATTATAAAAAGGAGCCGCCCCACGTGGCAAGATATGTGGCAATATTAAGTCAGGTCTATTAAGCTTTAATTTTTATTTTTACATATAACAAAATAATAATCAAGAATTTCGATGATAAACTAACTAAATTTGTTTAAAGAAAATGTTTTTTAAATAATATAAATAATATATAATATATATATACTCAATTTTCGAATTGGACTTCTCAGCTAACATATTGAGTGTTAGTTAGAGTATAGAATATAATTACATAAAAAATATCTGCCGGCTATGGCAAAATTATTGGAAAACGATTAAGCATAAATCCAGCCAAAGACTCTTGTCATGTTCATGTCACACTATTGCTGCACTTGTGTATGTGTGTGTGTGTGTGTGGGCGTTGAGGAATGTCAGTTAGTTGAACGTGTGACAGCATGTAGAAAGGTCACTTTTGGCTTAAAGGCTTACGTATGCCCGTCACATGCTTTGAGCCGCTTTTAATCGGCCCGCAACGTGGCTGCTCACCAGGAAACAATATAAATTGTGGGAGTAGGGCAAGGGAATTGCGGGTGTTTTGTTGCCAATATCATTTGCAGTTGCCGTTCACTCGTGTCCATTGACAATGATAAAACGGCAACTGTTATTTTGAGCTGCAACTGAACAGCTGTTGCAATTTTCTTTTATTTTAGTATTTGCCCAATGCATTTTTGTGCAGATTCAATTGAGATTAAATAATCAGTTGAATAAATGCAACAACTGTGCATAAATATCGAATATTAATATTAATATTTATTTATTTATTTTTTGTTTTAGAATCTAAATCGAACTTGATGATGATTTTCGAGTGAAAATGTACTATAAAAAGCTGCGAGCGCTCTGGTTGTGTGTCTTGGCTAAATGTGTCTCGACTATGCTATAAAATAAATACGATGAGCTTTCGGTGTATAGCAGAAGCAAAGCTTTGAACCGAGTGGAAAAAGGTTAAACTTTGAATTTAAAGAATTAAATTTTCTTATGTTATTGAAGCCTTTTCATACCCAACTCCAAAGCAATTTAACCTTAACTTTATTTTCTATACACAAATTCTTTGTTCAAATACACAATAAATAATACACTTAATACTGAGGGGCAACAATACGGACACGGCTGTCAACACAAATAAAGAATATGTTTTTTTAAACATATCGCTGCGAATGAATCAATATTCCCAGAAGCGAGTTGCCAAAATGGACGCTTCATTAAACACCACTCGACGCTCCACTAAAAAGCAACAGGAAGAGGGGAGAACACTTCGGGTGAGCATATCAAAATGAGATTGGCACAAGGGTCACGTCATTGAACACTCGAGTGGACAGCGCCTTTTTAGAAAAGGTGGCACAGGCAGGTGGACAGGCTGGACAGGCCGGACATATATATATATATATTTTGTAGGGCCTACGGGTTCAGTGAGTCTGATGAAATTAATAAAAACAATTTGTATTTATTATGTCGGGGCTGCTGGGTGCGAAATTTATTTTCAATTTGTGCGCCGCCAATGTGGTCAGCGAATTTTACAAAGCACTGTGGAAAGCCCCAAATTATAGATGGGGTAGATAATAATACGGCTAGTTTAAAGAGAGCTTTAAAAAAAAAAAAAATAAAAAATATGTTGCATTTGCAGTGGCAATCTGGAAAATGGTAGCGTCTCACGCCTGAGCCATAAATCAAATGAATTGAAAAATGCGTTATTAAATAAAAGCGGCAAGGATGCAGCCGGCAGCCAGCCAGACACACAAAACGGACACCAGGACAGACAGCTAGGCAGGCTGCTAGCCATATGTGTGCTCCAAGTCCAGTTGGCACAAAACCCGTACAAGTAGCAGCAACAACAACAACAACAACCGCAACTCGCTCTTAACTGTCTGCCCGGCGTTTTGCCGGGTTTGTTGGAAAAATGCGCCCGGCTGCATTTTGATTTACTTTTATGGCTAGACAACTGGCAGACCTGCCGACAGAGATTGTCGGCCGGTTGGGTGGAGGATGGCATGCCAGGATACCATCGCAGCACTTGTTGGGCTTCAAAATTATGTCCTGCAGGTGTCGACGCCGCAACTGATTAGCTTCAGCTTGACACTAATGCGACAATGCACTGCAGGAGCACTGGTTGGCAGGAGGAGGAGGAGGAGCCTGGGTTGTGGCCACCACCCATCCGACGTGCATTAAAATTCAATTATTGAGCATTTTTTTGCAGCTGCATTACGTGACCAAGGGGCGGCTCAAAAGTCGACAGGGTCAGCAACTTGAACCATGTGCCTGAACTTGTTGAAGTTGCACACACCCTGCCCCTTTCCCTCCCCCTTTCCCCACAAGCAGCTACAACACCCGCAACGACAGCTGTTTGCTATTTATAGAGAACTCGAGACAGAGAGACAAATAGAGAAAGAGTAGCTCTCACTCCACAGTGTGCCCCATGGTATTGCATTAATTTCACAGATCAAACGCGTTGATGGACTGAAGCTAATGAAAATGTGGAAAGCCCTCTCCATCTCTCCGCCTGCTACAAGCCCCCGTCTCCCACACAGCTTAGACTGCCATAAGCGCTTTTTAATGAAATGCGTGTTGAAATGTGCGGCTGGAGGAGAAGAGATGGAGAAGAGATGGAGAGTCTTGGATGTTGTCCGTTGTCAGACAAGTGTTTAATAAAAACACAAAAAATTATGTTCCAAAACGTTTTCGACTCTTGATGCCAAAACAAATAGAGCGGCAAGTGGAAAAACCTAATTAGACATTAGAATATTATTTATTAGAAATGAGAATTTTTAACACTAAACTGCCACAAAATTGAGTCGCAGCTAATTGTAAATTTGTCTATATAAAAAGTTGGTCTAAATTGTGGCAGCCTTAAACTGTTAATACTGTTGCAGCAAAATACAGTTGTTAAATGTCTCTTTAAACCAGCTTTGGCAAAGGAACCGGATTCGTTTAGACATTTCATGTTGCACACATCAAAACGCTTGTTAACGGCAATCTTTTGTGGAGACCTTTGTTAACTGAAGTGCCAAAGTGGCAAGGTGTGTTCTCGTTCGTTGTGCCCCACGTTGCTATGTGCCACCTGCCTGAATGTGTCTCAATATCCACAATCGCAATCGCAGGCATAGACATTTATCTATCGAAGGAGCAGAAGGGAGGAGTTTGCCACTGTGACAGGTGAGCATTGTCAATTGTCAATTGTCAAGTTGTCGTCGTCTGTTTTGGCTGTTGTTGACAATTTGCAAATGATGTATGACAGCGACTCTCTGCACCGGGTATAACCTGATCCCTGGCTCTGGGCTCTGGGCTCTGGGCTCTGGAGTCAACATCAAGTGGATTTTATGCAAATTGGCAATTTGAGCGCTGGTTTTGGCTTTGAAGAGCAGTCAGTCAGTCAGTCAGTCTGTCATCGCCGGGCGGAAGTTGTTGAGGTGCCTCAAGTGGCTGCCACAACAATTAACTGCTCTTCAGATGAAGAGTGGCTTGGCTCTCTGCCACATGGTCCCAGCCAGCTGCGCCTGACACCAAACGCGTGGCCAAATTGTGCGTGGCAACTCCAACTGGGTTGCACTCAGGCCTAAACATAAACTCCAACTTAAAAGAGAAGGCCAAAGCCGCCTCTGCTTTGCTTTCGCTTAAGTGACATTTTATGGCCACCACACGCAACATGCCACATTTTGAAGACACCAGCCAGCACACAGAAGAGGCGACAACAATTTCTTGGAACTCAATCGAAACGATACAAATGTTAATTGCCCGTTGACTCATTGATGTCAGCAGCGGAGCAGCTGGACAAAGATGACTCATGGCACATGTACATGGATAACGGGAAACAAAGGCACCCAAATATGCCCATAAATATGTAAACAATTAATAATGGTTTTTACATACATAAAAAATGAGAAACTTCTGCATATTTGTGGAACTATAGTTTCTTAACTTTATATATAAATTACTATTTAGTTCAAAAATAATAAATAAAATATTAATTTTTGTATTTTCAGATATGTAAAATATTGTTAGAAATTATAGTTCCATAATGTAAAAATGTCAATTCTATTTTTAAGAAACATATAGTTTCTTATCATTGCTAAATCTATAGCAAAAATTATATGTAAAGTATTTTTTAGTTAAAAAAAATAAATTTAATATTATTTGATGTATTTTAGATATGAGAAATATTAGTTCCATAAAGTAAAGGGGCAATTCAAATTTTATTTGTTGAAACTTTGCCGAAATTTATATGAACAACAATTTAATTAAAGATTAATAAATTATTATTGTATTTTGCACTTTCAGTTAAGTTATATAGAAATTATATAAATACAAGGTCAATTCTAATTTTCAAAAACTTTTACTTTCTTAACTTTGCCAAAGCTATACCAAAATTTATAAAAAGTACTATTTAGTTCAAAACTCATAAATAATATTTATTTTTTTCTATTTTCATATAAGTTATATATTTTTAAAAATTAAAGTTCCATAAAGTACCAATGTCAATTTTAAGAAAAAAATATAGTTTCTTGACTTGGCAAAGATATACCGAGTATTTTATAAAGTTTAATTTAGTTCAAGATTAGTAAATTATTACTATTTTGTATTTTCAGATATGTTAGAAATTAAAAATTAAAGTTCCATAAAGTAAATAAGTCAATTTTAATTTCAAGAAACATTTTCATGCTTAACTTTTTTGAAGCTCAATTTAGTTAATAAAACTATTAAATTTTTGTTTCTTTTTTGTATTTTCAGATTTGAGAAATAATATTTCAATAGATTAAAAATGTGAATTCTAATTCAAATTCTAAGTTTACAATCTAAAAATAAACCGTTAAAAAGATTAAAAACTTACCGTTCTTCAATGGTTGTTGGCAGCTGGGTTCTGGCTCGCATCATGCTGAGAAAATGTTTGCCATGGGCAACGCCAGTTGTGGTGCTTAGGCCACTGCTGCCCTCCGAGAGATATCCATTGTCGATGTCGTGATGATGATAGCGACTGCCCGATGTGGAGCTGCCCACGCGCAAGGCGTCGCCATCGCTGCAGTAGCCCTGGCCGATGTCCGATTCGCAGAACTCCAGATAGGATTGATGTGGATGAGCAGCATGTGGATGCGGATGGGGATGATGATGCGGCTGTCCGCCTCGTGCACCACGCGTGGGCAATGTCACATGTGAATTGTAGCCGCGCAGCAGCGGACGCATGGGCAGCACTGCCGAGGAACATGACGAGGAGGAGGAGGCAGCAGCAGCAGCAGCGGCGGCAGATGGCAACTGCTCCTCCTTGGACTCGTAAATGGTGCCCACAATCTTCGAGGGTATCGTATGAAATTTGCTGGGCGAGGCGGTGGGCGTATTCGGTGCCGAATTGTGTTGCATGGGTGCACGTTGCAAGGGGGAACGAGGTGGCGCACCCAGAATATGTGGGCCAGCATTGTACTCCAGTTTGCGTGGTGCAGATGCACCCAAAGCGGATTTCGGTGGGGGCAAACGGCTGCCACAGCCGCCGCTGCTGCTGCTGTAGATGCTGTGGCCATGTTGTGGCGTGCTGGGTTCGCTGAGGTAGCCCGCGGCGCCGTTGGAGTATGTGGCTGATATGTGTGCAGCTGTGGGAGGAGGAGGAGTGGGCGGTGCATTGGCGTAGTATGGAGGCGGTGGTGTTGAAGGCAATGCCTTCAGGATATGTGTGTTGGCAGTTGATTGTTGCTGCTGCTGTTGCTGCTGCTGTTGTTGTTGTTGCTGCTGCTGTTGTTGGGATATGTTTGCCTGGTTGCTTGATGAATTGGTGGATATGTCGCTAGTTTCACGCTTGAACAGCTCCGAGTTGGAGCTGCAGCTGGAGCCCAACTGGGGCAGCTTGCTGGTGCCCTTGATGGCTGCAATTGGTTTGGGCAGAGCTGTGCCGCTGGGACTGTGGAGCAATTGTTGCTGCTGCTGCTGCTGTTGTTGCTGCTGACTTTGACTCTTGAGCGAGTCGGTTTTGGAGTGCAGCGAAGATTTGGAGGACATCTTCTCGGCCGAGCCGCGTGTTAAGGAACTCTTGCCAGCTCTGCCCATGGTGGAGCTGCGTGATTCGTTGCCCGACTGCTGCTGCAACTCCTCCTTGTGCAGCGATCGGGCAGGACTCTTCTCCTTCTTGGCCGCAGCCACAGCCGACGCCTTGGATTGATCCTTCTTTTGCTGGGCAGCGAGCAGCTTGGATTGCTTGGTATTGTGCTTCTGTTGGCTCTTCTGCTGGGCACTGACACTGATGCTGGGCGGCTTCAGCTGCGAATTGTGTCCATCATTCAGGCTCAGGCTGGAGTCGCTGCGCTCGGAGCGCGCCGAACTGAAGCCCGACGAGGATGAGGTGCGCTTCGACTGGATTTGTGTCTTATTCGAAGCGACGGCGGCGGCATTTGCCGCATTCTGTTGCTTCTCCTTGTTGAACAGCTTCAGCTTGTCCAGCATCGAGTGCTTCTGCGGTGCCGAAATCGTGGGCGCATTCAGACTGCTCGGCGAGGGAATGCCGCTCTGATGACTACTCTTCACACTAGGCGGACGCAGGCTGCAAGTAGGAACAGGCATAATGCCCTGGTTAGTCAGAGTTGTCCAGTAATTGGGTATATTCTCAGGATTACCTGTTGTTGTTGCCGCTCTTCAGGCTCTGAATGGTGTGATTGCTGGTGGGCGGACTGTTTGGACGGCTCGTATTGAAATCACTGCCGCTCTTGCCCAGACCAGGTATGGCTGCAGAGAAAAGAGAGAGGGTGAAAAAGAGAGAGAGGGGGGATTTCAATCATTTTGTGCCCACTTGAAGATGTCCGCTGGCTGTCAGCTGATGCTGAGTTGCATATGTTGCATGGGGCAAGAAAGGCGCTGCCAATAAATCAATGCTTAAGGCCAAGCGGACATTAAACTTAATTAATTGCTGTGTGACTGGGGAGGGGGAGGGGGAGTATATAGTAGAGGGGGCTAGACTGACAGTTTTATATATGAAGGTCTCACGCACTGTCACATAAATCTTCACGAAAAATTCAGTTGAATTATTATTGAGGTTCTATTTTTGTTAAACATGTGATTAAATTAAGAATTATGTAATTTGTTAGCACTCAAATAGCACATTATTTTTATTATTATTTGTTTTTATTTCTCTAATTTTATGGGAAGCATAATTT
The DNA here is from genome assembly GCA_035042405.1 of Drosophila demipolita. Taxonomy (NCBI): domain Eukaryota; kingdom Metazoa; phylum Arthropoda; class Insecta; order Diptera; family Drosophilidae; genus Drosophila; species Drosophila demipolita. Next base: position 3,860,722 of record JAWNLI010000044.1, on the reverse strand, counting down.
ATGGACTTAAAGTGCAGATTAATTAAAACATAAAATCAATAAAAATTAAAATGTGTCATTTGGAGTTTGATTTTAGTTAATTATAAATTCTGGAGTTAAATTTAAAATTTTTAAAAATTAATACGTCTTTTTTCTTACTTGCTTTATGATTAATTTTTAGATTGGCTTGTTTTATCCCACACTTAAAGTTCGATTTACCAAAAACCCATTCTTTAATAATTCCATATTTATCTACTTTGGAATTTTTGCATTTTGCTCATTATTTGTTTTTATATCCCTAATTTAATTATTTTAGGCGGCCTAATTTATTGACTTAAAGTGCAGCCGTTTCTGCTGCAGATTAATTAAAACCTAAATACCAAAAAATAAAAGAGCTTTATTTCGAGTTTAATTTTAGTTAATTATAAATGCTGGAGTTCAATTTAAAATTTTTCAAAATAAATACGTCTTTTCAATTACTTTTTCCATGACATCTTTTTAGATTTTGCTGGTTTTAACTAACATTTAAATTTCGATAAACCAAAAACTCACTCTTTAAAAATGTCTTATTTATTTACTTTGGAATTATGTTCCATTTGCATTTTTCGCATTATTTGTTGTTATTTTTCAAATTATTTTATTGTGGGAGCATAAATAGCTATGGTCATTTCTAAAAGTCAGTTTAGCAGATTTATTAAATCCTAAATCCCATCAAACTTGAAATGCGCCATTTGGAGTTTATTTGCAGTTAATTATAAATATATTTTATTTAAAATTTTTTAAAATGAACACATCTCTTGTATTAATTGTTTTAGATTTTGCTGGTTTTATTTCACACTTAAAGTTCGATTAACCAAAAACTCACTATTTAATAGTCATTTAATAGTCATTATGTCATTTTTATCTACTTTGGAATTATGTTCCATTTGCCTTTTTTCTCATTATTTGTTGTTATTTTTATATTTATAATATTTTGGGAACATAATCTATAGCCTTAAAGAGCTATTGTCATTTGTACAAGCAGATTTATTAAAACCTAAATCCCATAAAACTTAAAGTGCGCCATTTGGAGTTTAGTTTCAGTTAATTATAAATGCTGGCGATCAGTTTTAAATTTTTAAAAATTAACGGGTCTCTTTTATAACTTGTTTTAGATTCGGCTGGTTTTATTCCACACTTAAAGTGCGATTATTCAAAAAACCACCAATTTACTCTTTAATAATTGTCATATTTATCTACTTTTTTATGTTTCATTTGCATTTACTACAACAGCAATTCCCAACTGGCGTTCAACTGGGGGCCCATTTAAGACCTCAAATCACCGCCAGAGGCATTAATTACAAAATGTTCCAGCTTTGGCAAATCAAGTGCAACAAAATATATATGAGCAATGAGGCATTTTTTTTTTTGAATAGAACGCGCCCCATTCGACGCACTTGAGGGCCCCACAAAGGGATTCCCGGCAGTGCTTTGATGATGTGGCGGCACACGAGCCATGTCTAGATTGTTACCCCTTTTTAGCGACAAATCTCGGACCTGGCTAAGTGCATTGGCATCCCCCGCTGGGGGTTGTTTGTAAACAAAAACTGGGCTGCAGTCGTCGACCCAAAAACAAAAAACAGCCACCACTAAAACGGGTGGCTTTAAAGAGCATTTTTTAATAATACTTTACCCAAACCCCCGGATAATAATATTCACTTACATGGCGTATGATTCGGCGTCGGCGGCAGGGGACGCACCTTGTCCGGGGGGCAGCGACGCTGGACCATGACAGTGGCGGGCAGCGGAATGGCAGTTCCGCCATTGACCTTTCCATAAGCGGGCGCAATTTGCCTGCAATAAGAGAGAAAATAAGTTTGTCTTTAACCAAAATTGGCATATAAAAAACAAGAGAGAGCAATAAATGTATATTTTTACATTTCTTTATGACTTTTTTATGGCAGCCGCCCACGCGGCAAGTTGTCTGAGGCGTGATTTGCATGAGTTGCTGTAACAGTATCTGTCAGATACATTTTTTCTGCCTCACTCTTGGCATTTACTTATCCCGGCGATTTGTACAAACTGCGACATAAAAATAATCTTACATTGCAACGTTGATAAATTAATGAAGTTGCCGCCAAACCCTTTTATTTTATTTTACTTTTTTTTAATTTTTGTCTGCAACTAAAAACATGGCAACTGCAGTTAATATTTTTACAGTATTTTTTAACGATGCGATATAAATTAATAGACAAGCTGGCTCATAAATATGCATGTAATTTGCAAAAGATACTTTTGTATCTCGCAAGTCGTAAGCCATAAACAGCGTATTTAAGTAGCTGCAGCTACATCTCTGAATTAACTCAGTTCGTTATTTTTATGAGCATTTTATTTTGATTGAGTCAATTAAATTTGATAGGTAATTTTAATTGGCCTTCAAACACAAATTGGATTACATTTTCATGACGTCGAAGCTTTTATTCATTTATGTTCAATCAATAGTTTTTTTTTTACATTTTTTAATCAGTTTTATAAATAATTGCATATTGCATTATTTTTTATATTTAGTATAAGCTAATTAAACATTTAATGTAAATTGGCAAAACCACATATCTCTTGATTGCAATTAAAAATTATTATGCAATTTGGCTTTTCATTTAAATATGAAAATAAAATAAGCTGCTTACCAACCGCTAAAAGTAAAATGGCTTTTCCATTTCCCGGCTACTTTGGCAATTTGATATTTTTATTTTTTTTCGTTTTGCAATTACTCAAAACGCTGATTAAAAACGAAAATAAAGTAATAAAAAATATGAGACTGGCGCAAACTTTTAATAAGTCGCGCTCATAAACCTTGGCGGGGGGCTACCTACCAGACAAAGCCAAGAGATACATTTGTATCTTTTGCCTTGTTGTTGGCCCATTAATAAGGCAGGCAACAAAAATAAAATAAAGGAAGTGCGCAACAATTGTATTAAATGAAGAAAAAACAGCTCATAAAAAAACAGAAGACATCCGACACAGACAAGACAGACAAATGAACTTGGCAGCTTTGGAGTTGGCGTTTGTTTTGGCTTTGACTTTGCTCCTTTTTTTCGTCCTGTTGCTCGGCAAAATTAAATGCATACCCCTAACATTAATGGCAACACTCCCCCCGCTGCTTTTAGCGGCTGTCATCAAGCGTCTGTCACGCCATTTTTCTTTGCCACTGCACAGTCCCAAAACAACAACAAATTACAAAAAAACCAAACGCTCCAAAAAAAAAATATCCAAATTACTTTTCATATAATTTAATTTGCATTTTATTGTTCGGAGAGTTGCGAGTTTTCCGCCAACATCTTTGGCCATGTTAGGTGCTCTGCTCCCCGATCCCCGCGCGGCTTGCCCAAAACTGTCTGCCGACTTGTGTTTGCCTCAGCAAGGATGTCGATTGTCTGCATATGCTAGATACAAAGATACAAAGATACAAGCTCCAACAATGTATCTTTGACAGAAGTCAGCACATGTGCGAGGGCTGCACACAGCATTTCTTTGTAAATAGTTCTTTATAAATATTATTTTAAATAAAATATAAATTTAATATACATTTTTGAATATTTCTTTATATATATAAATAATCAAATTTATATATTTTCTTGTAAATTTAATCAAAAATTACAGCTTAGATACACTTTGAAATTCTTCACAAATTGATTTTGTTCAGCTGTTGATTTCAAGATTCGTTGCAAATTTGAATTAGGAATTTTTCAAAATTTGAGTTAAGAATGTTTAGAAATATATTCAACAAATTTGTTAGACTACATTTTCATCTTCTAGAAAAGTTTAACGAGCTTTGATAAATTATTCTATAAACAAAATTTAACTCAAGAATTTAGAACTTTAAATAAAAAATGTGGTTTTCATGTTGCAAAGACATGATTATTACTTTAAAAGCAACCCATGTTGCAGGGACAGCTTGTTAACTGAGATATGTATTTGGAGTATCAACAGCTTTGCATCTCTCAGCTGCAGGTGTTGCATGCCAGTTGCAAAAAAGACGCGCAGGGGCAGGGGGAGTAGGGGCATCAACTTCTGTTTTCATTTTGTGCAAATTGAATTTTGCGTCTTTATTACGCATTTTTGATTTGTTAGCATGTCGCGCACCGTGTCTTTGACCTTTGCTGTCTGTGTGTGTGTGTGTGTGTGTCTGTGTGTGTGTGTAATAGCTGACTGCTGTTCCTGGCTGCTGTTCTTAGTGGCATTCACCTGTGCCGCACACAGCCCACGCAGTTAGCATTTGCACTTCAAATTGCAGTTCCAGTCCCCAACCAGTCCCTCGACATTTCCGGGCGAGGAATGGAAGTGGCAGGGGCAGGGGCAGGGGCAAGCTGGCAGGCTGGCAGCCAACTATAAAGCGCGACGTTGAAGGCATTTGTGCTTGTATAAATATGAAAAGTTCTTTTTGCCCCGCTGCCCATTAGTTGCATTTGCGTTGCATGCTTTTGTTGCCGCACAATGTGTCACTTGAGTTGCATTTGTCATGGCAAACGCAACGGCGGCAGGAGAAGCAGCAGCAGCAGCAGCTCCTCCAAAGAGCCAGACTCGAGTGAGCGTGGCAAGGTAGGGTAGATCTCGCGGAACACACGACGACTCCAGCTCTGCCTCTGCCTCTGGCCTGACCATTTTGGGACATGGCCAGTTGCCTTATACGATCTTGTGGCGTTGCAAGTTGCAACAACTCTTTCGCTTTTATACACGATTTGTTGCCGTCGCCGTTTATGGTTAGATGTGTCTTTTATTATTATTTTTGGCCTCTTCCAGGCCCTTTTTTGTTGCCTTTGAGATGCCTGAGATATCTTTGAGTTTGTTTCCTTACTTTGCTAAGATTGACAAGCGATTGGCATTGCCACAGTAAATATTCTTGAGAGGAACACTAAAATACAACGGTGAATTTCAAATAATCAATACTTTCACATTTGGCATAATGAAATTGGTAAATTTTTCTATTTTAAATTCACAATTTTCTATGCTTTCAGTACTTAAAATATAATGATTAAAAAATTGCAATCGTTTTTTCTTTACGATCAATTTGTGGCCATTAAATTCAGCTTGATTATTGGCTTATGACAGATCTTTTATATTCAGTGGAGACTTTCACTCCTTGGTGGATGGATTCATAGATGCTCCAACTGCTGAAATGAGCCATCGTTAAGTGCATTAGACACTCAACTGGCTGGCACCTCCAGCTACTGGCCAAAGCAATTTCCACTTTATCTTTAACCCAAAAACCTTTTGAACCTGGTCACAGTCTCTGTCTCAGCCACAGTTGATGTACCAGTTGTTTTTCTGCCTCTTCAGTTGCAAGTTGCTAGTTGCAAGTTTGTGCCGTTAAGCGCAGGAAAATTTTCATAAATTTGCCACAGCAATTTGGTAGGCTACCGTGAATAGCCCGTTCGACTGCCTGCCACAAACAACAGCAACCAGTGAAGAGGCACACAATTTATGTGCAGCCGTCTGGCTAAGAAGCCACTTCAAAAAAAAGAAGAAGAATTTATGCTGGACACTCCTAGTTGGAGCTGCTCTCATCGGTTTCGGGATCGGAGTCTGTTTCGTACTTGCTGCAAGCCATTTTGAGTAGGTGTTGAATGGCTGATAATAAACGTAATTATCTGGCATTGATATGCCCACAGGAGTGGCCAGGCCAGGTTAGAGATAACTTCCAGCCAGACAGAGCTCTGCTTTCGACTACCAGACGAAGATCACTCTTGGTCAAAGGGGGGAGTAAGAAAAATTTTGAGTGCCACAAATAAAACATATGTGTCAAATGCACAGGAAGCTTGAAACCTGTTGAGAACTGGATAATAAAAAAAAGAGAAATCGGGAAGAAGTTAAACGGAAGCTGAATTGGCTTATATTGGCGCAGTTTTGACACAGTTTTGCGGGCATTAACAAAATGAGTTATCAAATGGAAGTGTTTTCAGCTAGAAAATGTTGCTGCTATTAGCTTAAATTTTTTAGTAGAGTCTTTTAACAATTCCCACAGAGTTTAATAGTTAAGCACGATTTGCAGATACAAAGTAATCTTTTAGCTGCAGGTTTGACAGCTTTGTTTCTAACAACCAGCCATGTCAAATGGCTTACATTAAAAATTGTAATGTGACACGTTGGAAAACGTGTTCATCTTAAAAGTCGTGTACATCCCCTAAATCCCCCCTCTCGACTTGCAACTCACATAAAGATACACAATATGAGTTGAGATACTTTACTAGCCTTGGTGTATTGTATTCGTCTCGTAGGAGGATTACTTACTCCTGGCTGGACTGACTCCCCGGTTGCCTTTCAAGTGCGACATAAAGTCACGATTTTCAGTTATTAGATGGCAGAAAACTTGCGCCTCAACTGCAACGGCTCCAAAACAGTTGTTTTGTCTGACTTTAGGGACGCATTTTCTCAGCTGCTGCATGAAACAATTAATAGCGTCTGCTAACACACAATCCCCCTACCCCGCAGACCCCTGGCAAACACATATGGCAGACGACACACACACGTGTGCGGTGGGCAAACGGCAAACTCAAAGATATTCCTTGGCGTTCTCTGCTAATGGTCGACGCCATCATCATCGTCGCCTTTCCTCACATTTCCACCTTTGTTGACTGGGACCATGAGTGGGTCTGATGGAGGGAAGAGCGAGGGGGGCGGCAACATGTCGACGACATCTTTAAATATGCAGCAGGTTGTTCTATGGCTGGCCAGAGTTGTAAACAACTCTGCAGCCGCAAATGGAGAGTGGCCCAAAACAAACAAAGTAGCAAAACCAAACAACAACAACAATAAAGACGACAACAACAACAACAACAACAACATACACTTTGTGGCAGCTGCGTGCTTCTAGAGTGCAACTTCCACTTTTCGCTTTTATCAAGCTTCAACTGACTGTGCAACATTTGCGATGAACTTGATTAGAAATCTCAAAATAATCGTTGATAAATCTATTTAAATTTACATATTTTTAATTGTATATTTACATAAATAAATTAAATATTTATAAATATTAATTTAAATTAAATAAAAAATCAATATACATTTTTGAATATGTGTTAAATATAAATAAACAAGTATATATATATTCTTGTAAATTTAATCAAAAATTATAGCTTAAATGCACTTTTCAATTCTCCAGAAATTGATTTTGTTCAGCTGTCGATTTCAAGATTCATTGCAAATTTGAGTTTATAATTTTACATAACATTTAAGAAGCTGTTTGGAAATAGATTAAAAAATTTGTTAGACTGCATTTTTATCTTCTAGAAAAGAATAACAAGCTCACATAAATTATTCTATAAACAGAGTTTGACTCAAGAATTTCGAAATTAAAACAGAAAATGTGGTTTTTCTGTTGCAAGACATGTTTCCTTTAAAATTAAATCGCTTTCATCAATATTTGAGTATGAAAATGAAATTAAAACATGTAAAAAATTAGCACTATGAAATTTTCTTTCACATTACACTTGAATTAATTATTCCCTCTTTTTAACTAGAGTTTATTTTTATTTATTACATATATTTATATTTATTTTTACAAATAAGTTGTCATATCTTAAATATTTCAAATTGGAAATTCTTAAATCGAAGATTGAAAAAATTATAATAATTGTCACGAGGACATCTCTAATTTACCCCAGATGTGTCAGTATAACTTAGCTTAGATCACACACACACACACACACATCTAAGCACTTATTCCTTTTTTCACACCCAGCATATGCAGCTGACAACATTTTGTGTGTGTATTTGTGTGTGTGTGTGTGTGTGGGACCCTGCGGGGGTTGGACAAATGCTCGTAAATAAGTAAACCAGGCTGCATATTTCGGTAGCCTTCCATTGAGTAAACAAAGGCGAGGGTTGTCTGATAAGTAGCTGTCCTCAAAAAAGGCCTCTTTCTACATTCCCAGCGCATGGATTTTCAATTATGCAACTTGGGCAAATGTTTTATTTATTGACTCTGTGCGCTCTTCCATCATAACTGAAAGGTTTTTAGATACGGTGGTTGATTTTGGCCAGGGGTTGCTGCCACATATTTATATATCCATAGAAACATATCAAATATGCACTTTGAACACTTTGCCCCAGAGTCGCAGGCAGCTGTAAGTTGATCGCTGCGATTATGCAACGAAAGTGGGGGCAACAACCTTTCAACAGGCAACAGCCGACTACTGACGGCTCCAGTAAATTAAACTTGGCCCACAGTCTGGCTGGCAGCCAATTGTTGATCTAACGAGAGAAACTTCTTCTCGACTCCATCCCATCCACCTTGGACGGAAGTGTTGATCAGCAGCAGACGCCAGTTGCGTGTCTTTTGGATGGTGTCGCTTTCGGCACCTTTCGTTCCGTCCCCGAACACATGGACAGACCGACGTTTTAATTATGAATCACTTGCCACAGTTAATCCAGTGAGAGAGAACCAGGAAATTCGCACTTGCTGGCATAGATCTTAAAATAAGAACTTAAGAAACGCAACCACAAATGTCATTTCCATTAGCCTCCAACTTGTTGGCGTGTCTAAAAATAGCCCGAAAGGCCCTCTGGAGTGGGTCCAGATATCTCTCCAACTCTGCCCAGGTATAAATAGATCTGAGATTTCTTGTGAAAATATATATCGTAAATTTGAAGCAAATTTTAGATGGGCAACATTTTAGAAGCTCTGATTTATTGTGCTGACATTTGGTTTGAGACAAGCATTAACTTTGTTTAAAATATGTATAATGAGTTCCATTAGATACGTTGACATATTCCCAAGGAAAACCACACAATTGATTATATAAGTACGGGTTTTACCTTCTGACATCCGGTGAGTTGGGCAGACTGCGACATTTTCGAGCGCTTTTGCCACCACCATTTCCATGTGATGAGGATGAGGAGGCGTTGCCCATTTTTGTAATTAGTGACTGATGTGATGATGATGATAATGATGATGATGATTATGTTAATAATGATTATGAAACTAAGCTTAATTTGGCATTTAGATGCAACTTTGGCACTTTATAGCTGTGATTTTTATATGTTTTAATTTACATTTATGCTCAAAAACACATTTTATTTATTTAACACAAATTTAGCATTTTTATGCGAATGTTTTTCTTTTAAATTTTTATAATTAAATACATTTTGTCACTGTAATTAAAATTCTATTATGAAATTTCATTTTTCTTTTTATATTTGGCTTTATTTACGATTTTTTTCTTATTTATTTATAAATTTTATATTATTGAATAATAATGTTGCATTTTTTTTTTTGGCATTGCAGATTTAATTTAATATTTCTTTCATTTCATATATAATTTACTTCAGAGCCTCGTTGAAATATTTCATGGAATTCATGGCCTTTGCCAAATTATCACAATTATTCCTGATTTAATTACATAAGCCCAGCTCTGTTCACACTCAAAGGCGTATATATAATTTGCAACAAGCAGAACCCCCCAAAAAAGTGATGTTTGCCCTGTGTCATTATTCCGTAATTAAATGTGCTGGACTTGGGGAGACATTTGCCGTGACACACAAGTAAAAATAGCTCCTAATCAAACAAAAATGCCAGCAGGAAAAAGGGAAAATGTATTGAAAATGAGAGAGAAATTTGTCTGCTGGGGATGACCAAAATGTTTGCACAGCACTTTGATCAAAGATTTTGGGGGTTTGTTACCAAAAACTTAATGCAATTAACTGAACATATTTGCAACTTCCGTGCCGAAGTAATACGGAGCCAGGGACCAGTTGGGAACAGACATTTTTGATGTATGTCTGCTGATGCGGCTAATCCATAATGGAAAAAGGCAGAACAGGGCGACTCAGGCAATGAACATCGAATGGTGGGGGGGGGACCCCCCTAGAATGTTAGAATGCTAGAATGTTGAAGAATGTTTTTGAGTTGAAAATCAATAACTTCAATTACAAAAGATGCAAAGCCCTCGAAAAACAAGCAAACCAAATCGGAAATGCACAGAGAGAAAAAAATGGCGTGTAAATAATACGCACGTGCGTGTGACACGTGAGTGGGACTGGGACTTGGAACGGGGAAGGAGATAGAGAAGAAGAGGGGAGTATTGTGGAACACATTTGAAGTGCCTGCTAAATGCTCTCAAAGTGGTCATATTTTAGAACACGCAACAAAACTTGGCATTTTTGGAGTTAAGGGTGCGAAATTTATGCTTAATCAATTTGTCGTAAAAATTAATGCCTTGTATTTGGTGCGGTGCGTTTTTGCCAGTACACACTGTAAGGGTTGTTCAACAGTTTACGCCTGCTGTTGCAATTGCGATAAATGTTGCAATTGGATAAGGATTTTTCACCAAATTTGACACGTGTCACGACACGGGTGGCCCAAAAAAAATAAGGAAGAGTTGGCAGCTAAATTGAAGTTTGACTTATGCGTAAATTTCGCTGATTTATTGAATATTTGTGCTGAGTCGAATGCGTAATCAAAAGTGTCACAGCAGCAATTACCACAATCAACCAAGTTCCAATTCCAGTTTTCACTCGATTCTGACTCGTTTCTGACTCTGACTCTGCCTCTGACTCTGCCTCTGCCTCTGATTTCTACTCGCCTGTCTGCATCATTTTCATAAATTGTTGCAAATTGTTGTTGTCAGAGATCTGAAACTTGGCATATTAAACGCAACTTGAAGTCGACAAGAAAAGCACTCAATTTGAATTGCCTGACAGCTTGTGGAGAGCTGCAAGCAATCTAAAAGCGTAATGAAAACATTTTCCAGTCCGTAACTAAATCGCACAAAATTCATTGAATAATTGCGCCTGATGAATTAGGAAGCAAATGTAAATAATATGAGCAAGGTGAGAAATGGTTTTTAATAGTTTATTGCTGCCAGAACTGTACAAAGCAGCATCAACAAACTTAATTTAAAATTAAATTTTTCTTTTAATAATTGATCAAAGTAAATTGCCTTTGTCAAGCTAAAAAATCTTTGCGACTCAGTAAATTGTGATTCAGCTAAAGATCAGTTCCAAACTGACTTTGCACAATAAAATTTTGAAGTGTCTTTGGAAAATTGTATGCAAATTTGATGCAAATTGCTGGCAGAAATTACAGCAAATTGTCGTTGCATGTGTGTGTGGCAATAACCAAATGAAAATACATACATGAAATATATATAGATATATATTTGCCGACCTGCTGCGTTGCTCGTATTAATCATTAATATTGATAATCAGAATGGACAGAGAAAAAATTCCAGTCGATTCATGAAAGCTGTCAACCGACTTTGTAATACTATTTATGATATATGTTTTGCCTGACTTGGGCGCACCTATCATAATAATATTAAATTGAATTTTTCTTTACTTAATTGGCCGCCTCAGAAAAGCCAAAAAGAAAACAGATAAAACAAAATGTAAAACTTGAAAGGGCACATACAAAATGTCAGCTTTATTTGGCTTGGATATATTGTATCTTTTACTGACTCCCTGCTCTGCGCTAAAACGGCGTGACAAATTGCTGATTTGCTTTGACATATAAATAAAAGACTTTTGTCTAAAGTTTGTCGCGCTGCTTATTTCTGTATTTTTCTGTTTTCTGTTTGCTCTTTTCCCCCGCTGCTTCCCCCATGCCTGTAAGCGGAAGCTAAAAGAGTCTTTTAAGTTGATTTCTGCTCCATAAACTTGTCTATTTTTGTATTGTTTGCCCCGCTGCAGCTACAACTGCTGACTGCTGCTGCTCCGGCTGCTGCTCACTGGAGCGCAACGATGTCCGGACCCTGCTAAAGAAAACAGCACTACAACCCACCTCTTTTAACTGCTCCCCCTTTCGCAGTGGCAGGTCTCATCTGCTCTGCTCTGCTCTGCTCTGCTCCACTCTGCACTGCTCTCAACAGCTCAAAATTTGGAGCAGCACGTGCATTTGCACGTTTCAGCATTGTGTTCATGGAGAGGGTATTTTAGAAGTGTGTCGAAATGTGTAGCACATTGAGAAAGTTATCATAGATAACATCAGGTATAATAATAAATATATATTAAATCAGAATTAGCATTTTAAGTAGAGTAAATCTGAAATATGACATAAAATATAACAAATAAAGCAAAAGTGCAAAAGGGTATTTTAACTTCGTCAATTCCAGACGCTTTTCACTTTTGATGCTTAGTTTGTTTCTGTGTCTCTTGCCTCAAGTTGCATTGTTTTTATGGCTGCCTCTCGTTTATTTATATATTTAGATGAAAGTATTTGCTTTATGTCAGTTTTACGGCACATTAAAAGCCAACTTGAAGCCGGGCTGAAAAGCGGGGCAAGCACAAAAAGGGTTGTGGGGGGCGAGTCACTGTTAGACTGTGAGTGGAACAGACCTGGAACAGACCTGGCACAGACCTGGCACATAAATCTCGTCAAAATTTATTTGTTAAGCTGCAAACTCGAAGTTAAAAGCGGTTTTTGTTGTCTATTCGGATTTGCCAAGCATTTGATATGCAATGCATGCGCCCCGGCGCCAAATGTGAGAGCAGCAGGGGGTTGGGGGGTATGATGGATTTTGGGGCGTGTGTGTGTTGGATGTGGGACTGGAGCTGGAGCTGGGGCGTTGTGATTGAACGGCTGCATTGTTAGATTTATGCACCATTCGACTGCGACTGCCGTCAAGACAATGGCCAACAGGCTACTACCAATTGAGTGCTGCCAACAAGCTGACCCTGCTTGAGCCAAACAATAAGCAAAGAATTTGTTGGCCAACAGGCACATTAATTTTGTGTGAACTTGCTGTCAAAAATGGCATTTTGAAAAGAGAGTTTTCCTCTGTCTGCTGCCTGTCTGGATAAGTTACCAGCCACCACCGTAATACACAAATATGCCACCACCATGCCCCACACGCCACACACCACGCACCACGCACCATGCACCACTTTGCGGTTTATGTCGTTACACAGAGGCACGCCCCTCTCGTCATCACTTTTTGTGTGTCTTGTGTATGTGTGTGTGTGTGCTCGGTGACTTCCTTCAGCTTTTATCAGCACATTCTACTCTCGTCTTTGGGTTTTAAACAACTTTTTTGCCACTTTTGCGCCTCAGCGGCTGCATATTAAATAATTTTCCTTTTGGCCAACGTACGTGACTAAACGTCAATTTCTAGATACCACTCTCCATTCTCCCTCTCCCTCTATCTCAATGGATATCTATCTCTTTCACTCTGTATCTGGCTCTATCTCTTCCGTCTATGCAAAATGCATTCTTGTAGCAATTTTAATAATTTCTCAAAAGTGCCTTTGGGCTCGTGCAGAGCCATAGATAAGAGGCGGCAAAAGTTGGCAAAAAGTGCAACGTTCTGATAAGAAGCCAACACTTAACTGAACCCAACTGAACCCTAAGCGAAGGAGCCAAAGAGCCAAAGAGCCAGCGGCTGTTAACTGTGTCAAAAAGTTCTATTCAATAGGCGAACGTGATATTCTCTGAATTGAACAATTAGTTATGGCCTGAACAATTTGGGGGGACTGCAGCTGGCCATAAGTGGAATTATAGCTACTGTAAAAACACTATAAAAAACGTATGTTGGTTTTTTTTATAGGCAAATAGATTATTTTTTTATTAAATAAGAAAATGCTCTTTAGAATTAGTTCAAATGAACTCTTTGCTCTTGCTATGCCTTCGATTTATGTGAATTAGTAAAATTAACATAAATTTAAAATTATTCATAAATTCAAATATTCTAACTGGTTCGCTCTTCAGTGAGTTCAATGACAAAACAACCTCCCCGAACTAGTTCCAATTGATATGCACATAACCCTCAAGTTTTGGCTCCATCAAATTTGATTAATTTACATGAAAAACTCATAAACATGGCCGAAACTAATCATTAACACGAGACACATTAAGCAAAACTTCAACTTCAGATATGTCGCATGGTTGCAAGGCCCTGTGGCTATTATCATTATCATAATTAAATCATTAGGGTGACGCTGCTGTAATCATAATCCACTTCTGCCTCGTTCACACACACTGGAATGGGGGGGAGGTGTTAGAGGAGAGAAGGCCCCTATACATATGTCATATCATTAGTCAAAGTTCGTTTCGGCTTGCTACCTACAGTAAGTACTCAATAATGTTTTCGCCCCCCCTTTCGATTCCGATTCCGATCCCCGATTCCCTCTTTCTGTGAAACTGAAGCCACAATTGAATTCTCATTTTGGTATTTTGACAGTTCGCTTTTTGATATCTCAAATTTCAGACGGCAGACTTTGATTTTCTGCCGGTGATTGTGGGGTTGTTGTTGTTGTTGTTGTTGTTGCTGCTGTCAGGCAGTTCAATGCACCCTCATTTGATGAGGAAGAAGCTAAAGTTGGAGTTGAACTGAAACTGGAACTGGATGATTCTGACAGCTTGTCAGTTGTCACTGGCAGGCTTTAAATTGAAAATTGAGCAGAGTCTACTTTTATACGGATAATTAGCACCGAACTCAGCTCAAGGCTGACGTCCTTCTCAACTCTCAATCCTTTTTGGGGGTCACACTTGAATCAAATTAGGTTTTCGAAAATCCAACTGCATATTTGTGGCACGAGTCACAATCACACAAGATTAATTGAAGACACACGCTTCAGTTTGCTGCTCCAAAGAAACCGGTTAGCTATCTGACAATCCAATCGAAAGAGGTGGAAACACTATTAGCTGATGATGGTCATGATGATTATAATGATGATGATGGTGAGCCGATGACACTGAAGATTAGCGCCTAGAAATCAAATGGGTTGTGGAGAGTTCTAATTGCCGGTCTGTCTCCATTATTCACTGACTCGTCTTAATTAACTTCTGTGTAAACTCTGAACTACAATTAACAATGGCAAAAGTTACAAACTAGCCAAATGATAAGTGTAAATGGGAAATGAGGGAAACATCTGCTATTAAAAGTTTAAATTACAAAAACATATCTAAAAAGCAGAGCAAAAAAAATAAATAAATAGAGACGGAATTTTATATACAATATTTTGCAGAAACTTTTGACAATTCGCAACTATTTCAAGCTATACTCAGTCTGCAAATTTAAAAGCATTGTTTTTGGTCTAAAGTTCAAATCCCACAGGACCGCGAATCCTGTTAAATTCTGCAGTATTTCAACATATAAATAAATAAAATACGCGCTTATCTAAAATGGAATTTGTCTGCTTGTTGGTTGGTTTGTGGTCCATTGAGAACGTCGGCTGCCAACGGGTTTTGTCTGGGCCTTAAGCCTTTTAATTTGTATGCACTGCGATAAGGCGATAATTATGCTGCCAGCCAAAAAAGACAGCTAAAAAGGGGGAGTGAAATGTTAGCCACAACGCCATAAAATATGCAACAGTTATTGTACAAAAACTTGATTAAATTTATCACATTAGATTTAGATTTCTTTGTTATACATTCATTTCACGCATCTATTGACTATTTGGCACATTTGTTAAGTGATTCACATTACAAATGTTGACTTGATGCACATATTTTCGTATTTTGCCGCCTTTTCTCCGTACATAAAATCATAAACAAAACTCAACTCAAAAATTTGCCGGCAATTGACGCGCGCAACCGTTTCTCGTTCAGCACTCGACGCGATGCGGTTGCAAACTAAAACGAACTCTAAACGATGAACACAACCGAACTGCTGCCTTGGCTGCGTTCGAACATGTTCGATGCGCACAGCTGGTCGCTATGTGCATGGATGGAGCATGTGGGGGAGGTTGCAACCGGCAAGCGTTGCAAGCGTTTTGTCTACTCGAAGTTCAATGCTCAGAAGGGGTCAAACAACAAGTGCAATTAAGTTGGCCAAAGTTATTGGCGAACAAATCGCAGCAATTTAGCAAACTAAGCAATTATCACAAATTATTTTCATTATTTGCTTCTTACTTTTGTTGCTTGTTGCTTTTCTCTCATAAAAATGTCGCTCAGTTTGTGACAACAACAACAACAACGAAGACAACAATATCGGCGAGAAAATTGTTTAATCATTGCTGCCTTAACTTCAAATGGGGCAACTTCACCTCACCTCGATTGGTTAACAAAAAAAAAACTCGTTTAATTTTAGCATTTTTAAGCCGCTTTTAGCGGCCCGCGGCGAGTGCGCAATTTGTATTTGTCCGATTTTTCAAGTTTATGGCTTAGTTTTTTGGAGGTTTACAGGCGGGCAGCCTGTCGAAATGCGAGTGCAATTTGCATGATATGGCTATCGAAATTGGTCGAAACTACTCGCAGTTGCTGCCAAGTTATTAACTTGGATGCGCGAGTGTTTTAATTGAGATTATGACGGTTTCGTGGGTGGTAATTAAAGTTGCCAAGAAAATATTAACTATATTTTAAAAGGAATAATAAATTTACCAAATAAATTAAATTCTACTTTTCCATTCATTAAATTTGCTTGTTAAAAATACTTTTGTAAAAATATAGATGTTTATATATGCATAACAAACCCTAATAGCCATTAAAAAAAAACATTAAAAATATGTTGACAGTTAGTAAAGGAACGTAAGATTTATGTTATATTCAATTATTTGTATGCTAAGCGAAAAACTTTCCCCGCACTTTTTGGGTAAAAACTACTTTGAGGCTGCAAAACTGTGCAACCCCCCAAATACTGAGCTAGAGCCAATAAATCATTGTTTATACAAATCCAAAAAGCATGAAAGGCTTTCCAGCCCCAGCGCCAGCAATTCACATGCCACAGACGCAAAAAAACAAAAAAAAGAAGAAGAAGAAAACCAAATCCAAAAGACAAGAAAGAAAACAAATGCGAGACGGACACACATGTAATTCCAGCTTGGAGAGCGACTGGACCACATCGATTCAGCTGCCACCTACCAAACTGCTGTACACTACTAATGCCATTAAGTCCCCCCCCCCCGCGTACCCCTGCACCTTACTACAGCACACCCCTCGCAAGCACTAAGCATGCATTTTATTGCCTTTTGTCGCACTGGGAGAGACGGCGCACTTTATCATTTCAATGGCAGCGAATGTTGCAATGTTTACTTTTCATTTTATACACTCCTCTTCTACACCCCCCCCGCACCTAAAATATGTTCAATCTACACCCGGCTGTTCACTTGGCCGTTAGTCTCGTCCAATTGTCCAACGGTTTGTCTATGCAAATATTTTTATTTGCCTTTTGTCGTTATGTAGTAAAACTGAAAGCAATGTTTTCATTGAGTACTGACGACTAGTAAATACTCTATATTAGCTATATTATATATAAAAAAATATTTGCATATTTTAACATCCATTGAATATCTCTAAAAATTGTGATACAATTGTTAAAAAATATTTTATATTATTTTATTTATTATTTGATAATTACAATGAATAATTTGTATATCAATGACAAAATTGTATATAACTAAAAACATAGTAATTTTTAATATATCCTTCCTCAACAATCTTTCAAAGTAGGGTATCAAAAATATATATTCTAAAATGCTGACAGCAGCTCGTTTTTATTCGAGCGGAAATAAAATGCAGTCTGAGAGTTTGTGTATATTTTGCACATGTTGCCAATTTTGTCACTTGGTAAGTTTACTTGCCACCCTCTAAAAATGATTAAGGAGCTTAAAATGCGATAAGATCGAGTCGTCTAAGCATAATCAACTGCCAAATCCCAAGGGAGCTAATTACTAGAGTATTTAGCATATAATTATGAATTCGGTTCACCTGTTTTGGGGAGCTTCTTCTACGTCTCTTTCCCACTCGCGGCTTAAGCCAAATGCTCCCATTGGGCCAAACAAAAAACATGAGAAAAAGAAACTTCTGCTAACCACCCACTGGCAATTCAATTTTCTCTTACGACCATTTTCCAGGAAGAAAAACAACAAGAAACTGGGGAAAAAAGTAATCATCGTTGCAATTGTTTCACATTTCTCACGTTGCCCGAGATGAATGGTCGCTTTGATGATGCTGATGGTGATGGTGAGGTGTGTGTGTGTGTGTGTGGGTGGGTGTGTATAGTGTGTGTGTGTGTCGGTGTGTGTGTGTGTATATGTGTGTATGCGGTTTGCTGAGCAACCCCCTGGAATGCCTGTAGACGACATTTTCTTATAGATCCGTTGCCGTCTCCACAGCCTCCAACTAAAAAGCCATTTTCTTTGTTTGCCACTAGAAATATGACTAACTGAAATCAACTGAACTGAACTGAATTCAACTGCCTGAATCAGAAATCGAATTCTGAAACTGTGTGTGCTGATTGTACCTGCTTCCACAATTTTGTTGCATATTTAAAGAGTTGCGAAATCAACCCTTAAGCCAGCCCCCTTGGCAAATTTCATAATAATAGACAAAAAACGGCATCACTTCAAAATGTGGCACGCACCACACTTGCGGCAGCTAAAAAATGAAGAAATGAAGAGAAACAGACTAAAATTAAAGCCAGTTTCGAGGCTTGAGGCATCAACAGCATAAAAGACACGGAAACACAAAAAAACAAAAGCGAAAATATCAAGAAACCAAAAATAAAAAGGCAAAAAAAAAAAAGATTTAATAGAGGGCTGAATGCTAAAAACGTTGCAACATTGCGTGGGCTGTTGGACAATAATGATGAGGCACTTGAACTGGGTTGGGCAAATCCGCGCAGAGACCAGGAAAAAGGTGGCGGAGGGTATTCAATGTGTATTTACATTAAGGCACAAAAACATGGTCAAAAAACAACAAAAAATTTACTGGAGACAGCGATTAAAATATTTGTATTTAAATTTGAATTTTCTAATATTTAACTTATTAAACTTATTAAATAACTGCTACTTTTACTTAAATAATTCATTGAATATTTAAGATACTTTAGAGTTGAAAATCTAAAAATCCCTTCTGTCATTTAAATTTAATAAATAACAAAAAATAGATATCGACTGAAACAGATTTTTAATTTTAATCAAAGAAGGCTTTACCATTATATAAATAAAAAGTAAGTTTTAATTAAACGAAAACTAATAAAATAATACAAATTTTAAGAGAAGTAAAAATTAAATTCGGCAAGACCTTTGAGAGTCATTCGACAACGGAATGGCGTCAACAATACATGATAATATATATATATATCATATTATTCATATATATTATTCAGGTACTTGAGGAAATGATACATCGAGCCCTGGTCATACGCCCGATGCAAAACTGACCAGCGATATGCGATACATACGGAAAATGGATTACGTGGCAAGTGGCAAAGGGAATGAATATTATCAGAATTTCGAGAGCAAATTCTTTGAGGTGTGCCACCAGGAGCTGAGCCGCTTCATGGGCTTTTACGCCCAGAAACTGGCCGAGGCACGTCTCATCAGGTGGCCATCAGAGCTCAGTGGATGATGCAACGGGGCCAGCCAAATTGAGGAATGCACGCCAATTGGGCCTCGTCCCCGTGAAAATCTTTTACTACGCATACATCTAATTTATCGCAAGGTCAACATTCAAATTTCAAATGAAACTCTAAATTCGTTTTTTTAATATTTCTCTTTTTTTAGTGGTTTTATTATTTTATCATAATTGCAAACATTTCAGTTCGTTGCTTTTGGATGTTGGAGTTGTATTTGATTGACAATCAGATTTTGTTGCCCTACAATTGCAACATGATTGGCATTTTGTGTGAAATAACGCGAAGATTTCTCTGGAATTTTCTGCGCCTGGAAAATGAGCGATTATTCAAATGCGGCATTTTTAGGGCTGCTCGAGATATATTCCTTTATCGATGAGTAAAATAGTGAAAATCAACCGAATTCGCATTTCAATTTGCATAGGAATTAATAAAAATAATAATAAATAATAATAATAATAAAAAATAATAATAAATAATAAATTCTTAAATTGGAAGAAAATTAATCAAAATTCTACGTTTTTAACTTACAAACTTTAAACTGTATTTGCATTGCATTTTCTATGTATTATTATAATAAAATATTAGTTAATTTTACATTTTCTTTTTAATACCTAAACTCTGAAATAAACTGAGAAAACTATGCTTTTGAATTTACACTCATTTGAGTAATATTTATATAGAAAACATTGAATATATAAAAAATGAATTTTGACAAAACTTTTGAGAGTCATTTAACCAGCGAATGGCGAAGGCAATATATCAACTATGCGGTAAGTAAATAAATACTAATTTTAATAAATATATATAAATAAATTTAAAAAAAATATATATAGTAAAAACTAACTGTAATTATTATTTATTAGGATTTCAAAGCCAAAATACAACAGGGTGCGGAAAATGCGCCGGACCCGCGTAACAAATCCCTGTTTGCAATTTACTGCCTGGAATTTGGAGATGAGTTCTTCACCGCTCTAACTGCTGAGCTGGAGCGAGTGGGTAACTTCTTTGACCATAAGTTGGCCGAGGCACATCGCAAACATGCCACTTTCCAGGTGAAGTTCATCTATGGACGAAGTGCGAGTGGCGATCTTGGCCATATTCCCCGGCTGCCGCCATTGGATCAGCCGCGGAATGTGGCCAAATTGGAGAGGGCCTACAGCGAGTTCTACTTCAGCCTGTTGCTCCTCAACAACTATCAGCAGTTGAACCAGCAGGGTTTCCACAAGCTCTGCGAGAAGTTTGATAAATACTTCGGCAGCTGGACTGGACGCAGCTGGATTAGGGAGTATCTGGAGCCGGCTGGCATCAGTCAGAATGGCGTGGAGCTAAGGCAAATGATGGTCCAGGTGGAGGATATATACACCATATATATAGCCAACGGTGATCGTGACAAGGCCATGGAAAAGCTGCGTGTGCCTCCACTGGGCCAACACACATCGCCAACCCACATTTTCACTGCAGGAGTTTTGCTGGGTCTTTTCATAGTCTCAGCTGTTGTTTGCCTCTTTTCCTGTGAGTGCATTAATTATTTTATTTTATTATTATTTATATTATTTAATTATTATTTAATTATTATTAATTCATTATTAATTTTTAATTATTACTTCGCAGACTTTAGTCTTTTCAGTAATCCGGAATTGTTTTCAACTTTCACCCGGCTCTATCGCGCCTCGTTTGCTCTGATGCTGTATGGCTTCACTTTGGTGCTGAATCTTTATGTGTGGACAAAAATGGGCATCAATCATGTGCTGATCTTTGAGCTGAATCCACGTCATCGAACGGGGCATATCAAACTGCTGAGCATTGCCAGTTTCTATGGCTACATTTGCACTTTGTCTATGTTGATTTTTATTTATCACGTTGAATTTGGCTTCAAGGATCCTTTGTACTTTCCACTCGTGGGATTGGTGCTGCCACTGGCACTCCTCCTCAATCCCGCCAGGATTATGAACTATCCGGCTAGGATGTGGCTGCTACGCTGTTTTGGCCGCATTCTGGTGGCACCCTTCTGCCATGTTGCGTATGTGGACTTTTTTGTGGCAGAACAATTGATCTCGTTGGTCCAGTGCATTGTGGACTTCTATCAGCTGATTCGTTTCTATATCCGATATTATCAGGATAGCGTCAACGCCTTTGACTTCGAGCCCGACTATGTGATTTATGTGCTCCGCTGTTTGCCTGCCTGGTTCCGCCTGGCCCAATGCCTGAAACGTTATTGGGTTAGCACATCCAAGCCAAGTTCCTATCTGGTAAATGCTTTTGCCTATGGTTCCGCGCTGATTGTGGCCACCTTTTCAACCATTCAAATGGAGACAAGTGGTGAGTTTTGAATTGAACTAAGCTAATCTTAGAAGGTATTCCAATAATATAAATCGACTCTTAGTCAATGAAAACTATTAAAATTATTTCTTTTTTTCCAGCTAATTATCAGAATTTATTTGCAAATCCCTGGACTTGGTGCTACATTGTTAGCTCCATTATATCCAGCATATATTGCACTGGTTGGGATCTGCTGCACGACTATGGATTGTTCAAAGTGTGGCAGGGTTCGAATATATTTCTGCGCCAACGTTTAATTTATCCCAAGGTAAAAGTTAAAGAAAACCTCTACAAATATCTCTCGCTGATTATATTCTTTTTTTTTAGATGTTTTATTATTTTGCCATTATTGTGGATAGTTCAATTCATTTTATTTGGGTCTTTGAGCTCTATATGATTTACTATGATATCTTATTGCCCTACAATTGCAAGACGCTTTACTGCATCTGTGAGATTACGCGGAGATTCATCTGGAATTTCCTGCGCTTGGAGAATGAGCATTTGTACAATTGTGGCAACTATCGTGCCACACGTGATATATTCATATCGGCGCTGAATTCCCGAGATGAGTTGCTGGTGGAGACCATGCTGGATGATTCAAAACGAAGCTCGATGGCGGCGCGTACGGAAAGTAATCCCATGGAGAACTCTGACTAAAAGTCCTTTGTCCTTTGGGGGGAGGGGACCAATTACCCCTTTAGCACTCTTTGTTCTAAGCCAATTTGCGTTTAGTGCTCACAATTGAGCGTCAATGAAGCGTGAAACGCACCCAATCCAGTTAGCAAAGCAAATCCAGTTAGCAAGCAGGACACAAATTGAATAAAATTAAATTCACATTTACAAAATTAAAACCACAAATGGAATTATAAATTCAACACACACAGGAAGGAAAACTCACTGCGTCTGCTGCAAAATGAGAAAAACAGAAATTTTGCCCGCAGGACAACAAAAGTTAAGCCAGACAACACCAGCAGGGCGGACAAGTTGTCAATTGTGGTTCCTCTTCAATCCTGCAGCAATTCTGGTCGCCAGGACGAAAGCATTGTCTCTGTCTCTCTCTCTCCCTCTCCCCCTCTTTGGCTCTTGGGCTTCGTCGTCCTGTGCCTGGTCACGCATAAATGCATTCGAATTAAGTGGGGACACACGTTGATGGTTTACCTACCACCCACTCCAAGCAGCCACCCCCTCCCCCCACCATTCCTCTAAAAAAGGACACATGGATTTGGCTTAGCTTCGGTGCGGCACGCATGCATTGGAATTTGTGACCCTCAGCAGGAGCAGCAGCTGTCAATTATGTGTACATCTTGGGGGTAACTCAGCAGTTACCATTAAGTTGCCACACCCCCCTCCCCCTCGCTGAACATGTACAATGTATATTTGGGCGCACACATTGTGGCAATATCTGCTAAGCAATTTGCAGTTATAAATGGCTCCAGTCTGAAGGATCTCTCCTTTTGGGGGTTGCAAGCATCATCATCAGCTGCTGCTGTTGAAGTCTTAAAACAGGGCCTGCCTCCTGACAGTTTTTAATTATATGCATAAGGCAGCGCAACATGTTGGCAGCAACAGCAGCAGCAAGTGGCAAGTGGCAACAGCAGCAAGTGGCAAGTGGCAACAGCGACTAAATCAGTGTCAGGTACTGAAAACTTGTGAATTGTCCTCTGCCACGAGACAACTTTAACTTCAACTTGAAATGTGCACCAGCTGCTGTCGTTGAAAATGCTTTTGAATTTGTAATAAACGAGTGCAAACTTCCACTCCCCTTCCCTAGCAACCCCCCTCCACCGCGAATAGAAAGCATTGTATGTTCTTTTGGGGGTTGCTCTGCCACAGCTGCTCTGCCTCCAAAAAAAAGTCCACAAGGCAGCCAGCGCTGGGCGACAGCTCTCGGTTTCAGTGTCTAGGTCGCTAGACCGCAGACATTATAAACAACGCATAGTAATATAACTCCCCAATAGAAATAATATCCCATAGTATGCCTGACTAGCAGATACCCTGTTTTTACAACAGCTGCAACTGAGGGATTATAAAAACTTTAATTGTTAACATTCACTATTCTGTGGAAGTGAAAATTAATTGAGAGAAAAATTAAAATATTAATTAATTAAGTAGCTATTCATTTTTATAATTAAAAAATTTTAATTCTTACTATAATCATGTATAAAAAGTGATAACAACTTTATCTAAATTTTATATAATCTTTGAAACATAGTGTTTAAAGATACTTCTAAATGAATACTTATCGATAAAAAAGAAGTCTTTGAAAAATCTATCGATTTTTTCATGCTAGCAACCTTTCCAACGACTACAGGGTATAAATTATGCATGGGGGGCGCCTTTAGTCTGTTTGCAGTGAAAGTTTTATGACGTTGCAACTTTAAATGAACTTGCCGCATTGTTATCGTCGTGCTGCTGGTCGTCTGTCCTCTGTCCTTTGTCCCCTGTTCCCAGTTGCCTACCACAAACTAGGCGCAAGGACGACCATAAAATTCCAATGTAATTTATTTGTCTGCTAGTCAACACAGAACGTCCCCTTGCCCCGCCAGCCCCCCCCCCCCCCTCACTCACAAACAGCAGCAAGGCAAACAAAAAATATGCAAACATTTCCGTTACGCATTTAAATTTCATAGTCAGTGAAAGTCATCAACACATTGCCAACAGTGGGTCGGTGAGCGGGAGAGTTAAACGGTGACTGGCCTGCACCCCCTCTCTACCACCCTCTTTCTCCCCTCTCTCTATCTCTCTTGCCCCTCATTGTTCGGTTGGGTAAGCGCAACAGAAAAGCTTCCGTTTCCTGTCTACTACTGGGATTTCCCCGAGGGTTGCAAAACACACACAGAAGAAACCCCCCAAATTCGCTGCAGACGCCAAACGTTTTTGGCTTTCGACTTTTGGGCAAATAAAGTTTTCTAATTTTCCATTTTCTTGTTTTGAATTTTTCCAGCTGCTTTTCAAGAGCTCTCCAAAAAGCAAAAGCAGATTTTGCCTCCGCTTTCTCGTCGTAAGCCAATTGTGTTTGCACAGCGTCTTGGCTTGGCTTGGATTCATCTTAGGGCATTTTTTTTACGACTTGGGGCGCAACAACAGATGGGGGGATGGAGAGGATGGATGGCACCCGACAAGTGAATCGCCTGTAATTTCCGGCAAACAAACCAATAAATCATATTAAACTCGCTAGGAATTTCGTAGCGAAAGCAGAGAAAAAAAACACAAATGCGAATAAAAGCTGGAAACCGGAAGTCTTATGACGGTGTAAGCGAAATGCAAAGGAAATCAAAGACAGACACATTGATATGAGCCCTGTTTGAGGCACACACACACACACACATTGCTATGGGGCAGATGTAGCATGTAATCGGAGGAGGGAAGCAGTGGCTGATTCAATCTTTGGAGCTAAGGTTTTGATATATTGATGGAGTGCGTGGCAAAAACTCAAAGTGGAGTGGCATGCAACTTATAATGGTGCATACCCAACTGAATTAACTTTGAAAGAGCAGTTAGAGCAATTTGAGATAAAAGTTATATGTTGCTACGGTTTTTTTTGGGAACATTTTAAGTTAATAATTATTTAAATATAAAATTTAATACCTTTCAATTGATGCTGATTTATTCATCATAATACAATTCAAACGATTCCAAAATTAAAATACTTCTCATTTATAACGGTTAGAAAAATATGTACATATATTTTCAAGCTTATAATAAGGCTTACGAATTATTATTCGATCTTTAATAATGAATCCAAGTAGAAAAGTTAACATTTCAGTTCCAGCATCTGTTAAGCTAACAAGACTCTGCTAGAGAAACACATAACAGTCAACCAAAAATGTATAATTCCAACTCAACAGCACTGTTAATTTACTTACCGGAGGAGTACATTTCGTTAAATTTGCTGCTGTAAGCCGAGAAACAACTTTGTTAACACCACACATTTCGTCAAGTTGTTTAAGCATTGACACAAACCGTAGCAAAGATACAAATCAAGTACAGCAAGTACAAAAGCTAACTGCGCTGGCACGTATTACCTGTGTCAGTTAATTTTTAAATATCAGGCATATTTTAATCTTAAGTTTGTATTTAAAATATATATATATTTATATTAGATATAAGTGTAATTGAAATGTATAAAATAATTTTTTGACTCACCGATTCACCATCTCATTGCCGTTTTCCAGTGACTGAGCCAACTGTTGTGGCGTTTGTTGTTGTTGTTGCTGTTGCTGCTTTTCCTGTTGATGCTTTTCTAGCAAATTGCTTGCCACAGACGATCTTAGACTGCCGCCAAGTCCAATGCCCAGAACGGAGCCACCACCGCCGCCACCAGGAGCAGCAGTTGCGCCAACGGTACTAGCCGCACCACCGCAACCAACGCCGATAGACTTGGTCTGCTTCGCCTGCTGCTTGTAGCGACTGAGGGCGAAGAAGAGGGCAAGGACAGCCTTCAGGCGACCCGCACAGATGTCATTCGTTGTGATGTTGTCCAAGCCGCCAACCGACTGACTCCGCAGCACGTGCAGACAGGAATTCACGTTGTCGTACTGCAACAAACGGCAAGAAATCAAATAAATCAATGGAAAAGCGCTTCAAGTGTAAATAGGACAGTTGGTAAACATCATATTGGCAATATAAATTGCTGATATCAAACTATTTGGTCAACAGTCATTTTCAAAATGTGCGATGAAATCAAAGCCAGTAATTGGCCTATACTTTAAAGTATTTTTCGATTTAATGCAACTGACATAATAAAGTAACAAATATATTTTTATATACATTTTTGCTATATTTTTATAATTTCTACAAAAGACATAAATCATTTATTTTATTTAATGCCAATTTTTTCATGCCTTTTACAATTTGATTTGATTTGGTCAAAAGTCATTTTTAAATATTCGCTGAAATCAAAGCCAGTAATTGGCCTATACTTTAAAGTTGTTGACTGTCATAATAAAGTAATAAATATATTTTTATAGAAATTTTATCTATATTTTTATCATTTCTACAAAATACATCATTTATTTATTTTATTTATAGCCAATTTTTTCATGCCTTTTACAATTTGATTTGTTTTAAATCTAAAAAAAAATATAGCTTTAAAAAAGCTACTTGGGTATTTCCAATTCCATATCTATACACAGACTGTTGTACAATTTTCAGTATAAAAGAAATTAATCACTTGTATTAAATAAAAATAAACAAAAAAAAAAATGTGATAAAAAGTCAATGCAAATGCTCGTTATAGGGACAGCTACGATTACAGTTAGATGAGTCACAGTCAAACAGTCACGGCTAAAAGCCTAAAAGCCGCCTAATATAAATGTAAATGTAAATGTTAACGTTAATCTAAATTGTAGCGCCAGTTTATCTACCAGCTAAACTCTGGGCGCCATTAACGACGTCGACTTCGTGATTTTGACAACTTCAAATGAGCAAGAAACGTGGCCCAAACGCCGACATACAAATGGCTTTTTTATTGTTCATTTGCTTGAACGTTTTTAACTGCTTCACGCACCAAAAAAAAAACCTTAAAAAAAGAACCCTCCTAAACTGAAGTCAAGGCATTTGGCTACAAAATAGAGAATTGACATTAAGATAAAGTGCTCAGACGTCAACTGCTGTGAAAATGGAGCACAACTCGTATGTCAAACACATAAAACATACGAAACCAATCATATTGCTAGAAAACTATTCACATTCGAGTTACACTCTATGAATATAAATGAAAATTAAAAAAAAAATTCATATAAATATTATCACTATGCATAAAAAACCAGCAAGCTGGCTTTGAGTATTAAAAAGTTAAATATTGCTTAAATATTTTGGCACTCATTTAATGTCAATTTTAGTAACACAAATACCTAATTATATCATGCATAAACTATTGAGCATATGTACAGGAAATTATTAAACTCCAAAGGAAATATATAAACTAATTTTAGAGCTGCTGAGAAATAGCAAAAACATCTGTGAAAATCAAACTGTTCCCAGACAGACCAAATGTATTTTAGGCAGCTATAATTATAAACGATTGAAGCAAGTAAATGAAGAACAGACTTAGATGATTAGCCTAAAATAAATGACAGGAAACCTAACTAAACTAATGAGGAAATATTAAATATTAAAAATATTAAATATTTAATGTAGTATTCCAGGGAAACATATCTGAGAAGCTAGGAAGATGTAGAAACCCTAAATCCGACGAAATTATTTTATTGTAAAAGAATTAAAATTGTTGCAAGAGCTATAGACTTAGTGGAGGTAATCTAACCATGTCTCAGTGCCTGAAGCTTCACAATAATAGTAACAATAATAAAAAAAATAATAATAATATTTTAGATGGCACAGCCACAATCTAAGCTGGCTAAAAAAACATGTGTCACACCCAAGCACATAGTTAATATGCCCTGCTGCCAAATTGCACATGTTGTGCAGAGAAAAATCTATAAAAAATTGTCAACATGCGCAC
Organism: Drosophila demipolita; assembly: GCA_035042405.1. Taxonomy (NCBI): domain Eukaryota; kingdom Metazoa; phylum Arthropoda; class Insecta; order Diptera; family Drosophilidae; genus Drosophila; species Drosophila demipolita. The sequence continues at coordinate 3,832,693 of JAWNLI010000044.1, read as the reverse complement.
AATTTGACTTTTGTTTTGTAGCATAGCAATTTGTATTATATATATAAAAGGAGTAAATATATATATGTATATAAATATATGTTGTGGCAGTCCAGTGCCAAGCGTCATCGCCATTGTCGTCGTCATAGCAGTTGTTACAATATAAAAAAAAAAGCAAAAAAACACAAAAATAAAATAAAAGAGAAAAAGTCAAAATCAAACTGACAACTGACATGACAGCAGACAAATGACAAACGTCTGCCGGGCCAAACTGTGTGCACTCAATTTGCCGGCTGTGAATCCAAAGTTCGAGTGGCGAGTCCCAATCTAACGAGTTAAGAGGCACAACTAAACAACAACAACAACAACAACAACATCAACAATAATAGCAACAGTAAAAAGAAGAGGAAGAAGCAAACTTTAAACTTATATGTCGGCAAAGTTAGTAATAACTATTGCATAAGTTAGTTGAAAACCGGGCATATAAAAACTTTGACTTTGGCAAACAATTGGGCAAAGACTTCAACAAGTTCAAGTTCAAATTCAATGAGTATCCCCCTCAATGGGTATGGAAATGGAAATTGAATTGGCAATGGGAGTGTCTGAAAAATACATTGAACTCTGCTCAACGTTTATTTTTGGCCTAACGCTCAATTTGCAGCATTATAAATTGAGACAATAAATTTCAATTAATTTCTTCTTCTGGCACAACAATTCTTTTGCTGCGATTTAGGTTAGAATGGCAGTTTGTTAGGCGGCTTTCAAGTTGGCTCACAACATCGCTGTTGCTATCACAATTGTTAGATAAATGTTGTCAAATGCATTTTTATCTTTACATTGGAGTTTTCAATTGCAGCAGATAAAAAAATGTTATCACACTTTTTACGTTGATAATAACAGAAAAAAGCTAGCTATTTAGCCTTTTAGCTGGTTAGCCTTAAAGAGCTGATCATCAATCAGTCTAAACCAAATGAGAGTGTCGCCAGTTGACCCGTCTGTATCTGATTTGAGCCAAGTGTCAATAATTATCTAAAAATATTATGTATATATTTTTAGAGTAAAAAGCATATTTTTTACTTGCAAGATAAAGTTCGAAGAACTTATAAAAATTTAAGAAATATATCATAGATATTAATAAAATAAATAGTTTATTATTCTAGTTAGAGGGACAGAAGAATTGACAATTTATTTATTTTTCATTTATTTCCTAATCGACAATTTATTTAATTTAATATGATTTATATAAAAGTCGACTATTGTCAGAAATACGTTTAAAAAAATTTAACTTACAATTACAAATTAACTTATAAAAAAAATTAATTTTTGCTTATAAAACTGAATCTTACTGACTCCAATAATAAAATTTAAATATACTTTATTTTTAGCTGCATTTTATCTGCTCTAAATAAGATTTCTCCGAGTCAATTCACAGCTTATTTATTGCGGCTAATCACATTGCGAACAGCTGAAATCTTACACCTTACTTTATGGGTTTTTAAAATGTTTGGTTTGGCCCAGTTAATCATTGTGGCTACCTCTTCCACCCACGCACACAAATTCCATCGATCAATCTCATCCGCGCTGACAGCTGCAAGTGTCAAACAGAGCGATGCACTTGAGTCCCATTTCAGACACACACACGCACACACACAGTAGTTGTAATCGGTAATCGTTCAAAGAGAGCGTGTGTGGCACAGTTGCACAGTTGAGAGTCACGCTTACGTAATGCACAAAAGTCAAACAGGCCACAATAGATGACTTTGCTTGCTGGCTAACTGTCTGCCTGTCTGCCTGTCTGGCTGGCTGGCTGTAAGGCTGCAAGAGTTGCCACATATGCCAAAGATGCAAAAGATACACAAAAGCGAGCTCTGCCACATACATTTGCCCAGCACTTGTGGCGACTCCAATCGCAGCTGTTGCATGCAGCAACCGCAAGCCGTAAAGCGATATCAAGCAACAAAAACAACAACAGCAACAACAGCAACAAACAAAAAACAAGAAGCTACCAACAACTACTACAAAAGCGAGGCTATGTAAATAATTGTATACTTGCAAAGAGCATCTGTGAAGTTGCCTCCTCTTATGTAAGGAAAAATGAAGGCTCCTCTGCTGCCCCGAAAATAAATATGGATTGTAAGTAAATGCAAATATATAATGTTGTTCACTTTAAAGATGTCAATTGCAAGACGAGTGCTGCTTATCAATGTGAACCCAGCATGCTTTGCACAGTGGTTTGAATTGCACAGTTTCTTACACTTATTATCTGCCTGAATCTTTGAATCTGAAATCAAAACTACAACTATTTTCAATCAAAGAGTTCTCAGCATTTCAATGTTTAATAATGCCATTTTGAAAAACCATTATCTCTAATCAAACCTATTTAAAATAACACAAAATTAACTACTTTTTAATGTACTGATTAATTTGTTAAAAATATCAATTGTAGCGCACATTTAAGTTTGTAAAAGCGCTGCAGTTCCACTGTGCGGCGGCTGCACCGTTATGATAGCAACCACAGGCGATTCTCATGCTATCGACCAAAATGAAGACAACAGAACAGCAAGTGCCGTTTTATTGTCAGGACACACAACGTCATTAAAGAGAAACGAAGAGTACAGGAGAGCAGACGAGAGCAGAGGAGAGCCTCTAGCAGCACAGTTAACGTCGCAGCCACCGGCGCTGCCTTTATTGACATTCTTGAGCGAGCGGTTTTCACAGCGTTTCGATTTCGATTTTCTATCATTGTGTTTGTGTGCCAAGCGCACAGAATTTCCGAATGCTCTTCGCGCATTGTTGGTGGTCAGTCAGTTTGCCGCTCATCCCCTCTCCCTATCTTCATCCACATCTGCATTGCCATCCCTCCGCTCCTCGTCATTCCACTGACTGATTCTCATACACGGTCTTCGACGATTCCGTTTAATGCGCTGTGAATTTATCGCAAAATGCAATGCGCTTCGTTCTTTGGCTTTTGTGCACTGGGCACCCCCCCCCCCCCCCTTCCACTCTGTACACACCAGAGGATTAAATGCGGTCGAACAAAGAAGGCAACGAAGGACACTGAAGGCGGACGGGCAAAGCTTTTGTTAATGGTGCTAAAGAGTTGACCGTGCGATCTCAACGCAACGCGTATGACATTTTATTTATACATCCTTATAGAATATCTCAATATATATAGATATTTCATATCATTTGATTTATATGCACTTTAAAGCGCAGACCATTAATCAACGTAGGCGTCGCCTCCGAATATATATACACATATGTCTATATCTATATAAATATTTATTTATGCACATTTTTCTGTCTGTCTGTCAGAGTCTGGGGCTGGGCCAAGCCCCTTTTTAATTAACTGCTGGCAGAAAAAAAATAATAAAAGTATGATAAGAATTAAATATTTTTCGTTATATAAAAAAAATCGCTTTAATCAGTGACAATATCCAGGTATTATTTATTTTTCTCTCTATCACTTTTGCGAGTGGAAACAAATTAAGTCATTTTTATATATCCATTTATTTTGAGCTACCTGGTTTAAATGAACAAAGTTTCATTTATTTGTTATTTTATTATTTTTATTTCAAGTCAGAAATATCTGTTGTATATTTTTTTTAGGCTGCTCTACAATTCAGAGCTTAAATTTGAATACAATACTGTTAAGGCTTTATGTAATACTTTTTTTAAGCTTAACTGCGAATAAAAAATTTAATGCATGACGATAGACTTTAAGCAATAATTCTAATTCCATATCATAAAGATATTGCCAGTCTTCGCTAAATACCAATTACCTTCGGATCTGGCCTTAATTGTTCACTTTGAGCCGTAGCCAAGGGTAACTTGTGCTCTGCAGTGTGTGCTTAATTAAAGGCACTCGTCTGCTGCATTCTCCATCAAATTAGCAACTAATTAAAAGCTCAAAAACCGCACACACACATCGGGAGTTATAGAACAAGGGAAGGGCAAGGGAAGTGGGAGAGGGGAGAAGGAAAAGTGCTATAGCATCGCGTTAGCCTGGCCCTTTATCTTTGTGGCTATTGGCACTTGACGTTCCATTTTCAAAATCAATAACCAAAATCCACAAATTCTTCAAAACACTCAAAATGAAAAAATTCCAAAGCGATAATCACAGACGAATGCAGCAGCAGAAAGCGCACAAAAAGGATGCAGTAGACAGGGGCAGGGCGGGGCGGCAGGAAGAGGGTGTGTGGTATTGGAAAAACTGCCAACGAAATGGCAAAACAATTTCAATAATTTCAAGTGTTCTTTGGTGGCCGGCAGGAGCAAGTCAGTCAAGCGCTAGACAATTGTCGTCGTCGAGTCACGACATCTCTCAAAATGCGATAAGAAATTGAAAATACAATTGCCAAAGTCCGATTCCAAGTGCAAGTCCAAGACTCCAAGGCAATCATTATCAGATTGGAGCGTTGGCGAGGAGGGGGAGGAGGCGAAGTTGGCCGTAAATTCAATTTACGAATGGTTGCAAGTGCAACACGCGCGTTCAACGTTCAATTTGGCCAGGCGAGTGAGTAAAGTTGGCCCAAAGCAAACCAAAAGACGTTTTGCGATTTGATTGAAGTGAGCAAATGTAATTGAAAACCCTGGACATATGTGACGAAGTGTTTACTCTTGTGGAAAATAGCATTTAAACTACGATTCTCACTCCTAAAACGAAAGCAATTCATTTAAATATAAAATATTGATTGATGTATTGAAAGAAATACATTTAAGTGGGGAAACCTAGAATGCCAATTAAATTTAACGACCAAAACTATTTTAATATATTACTAAAAAACTTTAAAACTTATTACTGTACAAATTTGCGAATTTCTGCTCCGCTTTGCGTCTCAAATTCACAATTAAATTATGACATTTAATATTGGAAAACGTACAAAAAAAGCAGCTGAATTTTTTCTCATGTTTTCCACTTTTATACATTTTTCTTTTCTATAATGCCAATCAATATGAAGATTGTCTGGCTTTTCTATAGCTTCGCTATCTGCCCTGCCACGCCCACTTTACCCGCCTTCTGCCCGTCTGCTCTTCTTAACTTCAATTCAGATGTCAGTTCTCAGCTCGAGTTTATTTTTGTGATTCGCCGTGTTGAAATATTTAGTAAGATTTCTGTGTACTTGCGTAATTGTTGCAACTTTTGTGCGGGGGGGGGGGGTGGGGGCTGGGCTACTCATGCCACAACCCCAACTCCTGCGCTGTTGCGCTGGCAACGTCCGTTTTGCCAAAGTGCGTGTGCCGCGACGCATTAAATTGATTGCTTTGATATTTTATTGAACGTTTCCCGCAGCAAAAAAAACAGGCCCAAAGCCCATGTACAGTATGAAGACTTAGTTGAGACCCTGCAAGTTGAGAGAAGTTTCCTTCCGCACACTCCGCGCACTCTCTCGCTCTCTGTCTCTCTCTTTGGATATTTAGGGGCAACTGTGGCAACGGAAGGACTTATAAATATAAATATAACCAATGAAGTGCTATACACAGCGAAATATACTGATAAGGCATCCAGGGAGTAAGCAGGAGGATAGTAGGGGAGTGGAGGGGGGGGGGGGAGCGCTGGCAAGTGGAAGCTGCATGGGAGTCCTAATAGAAAATGCAGGCAACAGGAGATGGCTATCAGTGGCACAGGAAATGCAGCCAGCTTATCAAGCGGTAAGCGGGAAAGGAGACGGAAACAAGCGAAATGGAAAAGCGGACAGGCAACATCAACTACACACACACACACACACACACACACACACACACACACACACACACACACATTTACACTGGCGCAATTTAAATATGTAGGTATTCTTATTATTATTATTTACTGCCAAGTCGAACCGGCGAGAAATATAAAAGAAATACCCAATATGTGAGCGCAGAGGAAAAGGCATTCAATTCGCGTTAACAGCGTGGGCGAATGGAGGAGGGGAGGAGGGAGTGGGGAGTAGTTGTGGGGTGGGGCTCATAAGCCAGCAAATCGCACGCAGCGCCAAGCATGCTGTAAGTTTATGCTGCAACACCACACCGCGCCACAGCTTGCAACACCCTGTCGCGTCCTTACTTAGATTAGCTTGGCAGATAGGCGATGGTGCCGCCAATGTGTTTATTGTTGTTGTTGCTATTATTGTTGTTGTTGTTGTTGTTGTTGTTGTTGCTATTGTTATTGTTGCCCCTTCAGCGGCGGCGGCGGCTGTTGCTGCTGCTGCACCTCCTGCACCTACTCCTATTACTACTAGGCGTGGCGAATGTAAAGAAAGTGCCAAGGCAAAAGCAAGCGTGCCACAACAATACACTTAGCGAAATTTCCAAAGGTGTTACTATACTTTATATATTGAATTGTGTCTAAACATTCTAGAAAAACTGAATTCATGAAATGAAGCTCAAACGAAACCGAATTGGAAACCGCATTTGAAATAAAAGCTTTTCAATTCTTGGGAAAAATATTGAATATTTTTTTAGCTATCACATATCAAATAACTGTAATCAATATATATATATAAATATTTATGATTCGATTTATCAACCACAAATTGCGTTTATTGCGCAAACTTAAACCACTTTTAGCCCCTTGTAAATGATATGTTTATTTAGTTTTCCGATTTGCAACACATTAGCCATAAAATATCTATTTACGCTTGATTAGCAATCAGTAGCCGAGCCGAAGTAGCAATATTAAAAAGTCTGACCGAAATTTGAGAATTAAATACGCAGACCTCCCTCAGCTGAATTATACGAATATTTACTATATATACTAATATATCCAGAATCCGCACAAAAACTTAATTGTCTGCAGATTTATTCCTGGTTGCAATGGGATATATATAATCCTTGGTGTACCCAACATAACGGTTTCTACTTGTATTATTTACTATGCTCTAACTTTAGGGAAAATCCAATTCTCTAACGAGCGCAATTCCATATTTCAAATCTTTATTGGCTTGCTTCAATCCTAACGAACCTCAAATGGCTGCACTCTTGGAATCCACTGCGACACTCAACATCATTAGGCCCACTCAAATCAGGTTAAAGCTTGTGCTCAAGCGCAAATTAATGAGCTTAAGCTGCGCACAACGATTTCTTGCAGTGTATGAGCTGCATTTTGCTGCCATTGGCACACAATTGGGTTTTCTGCTGGATTGCCAGCATCGTTGTCGAAGTTGTCGTCGGAGTCGTCGGAGTCGTCGCCTTAGTTGCGCCTTAAGTTATGCAGAGCAAGTATCGCCCACTTTCTTTTACCACTTCCCCCCTCCCACCAACGAACCACTCTTCCGCCTGGGCTGGGGTTGAGAGAATTTTCCCTAAGCTGTTTTCATTTTTATCCTTTGTGCCGCGATGCGCGTGTTTAGATTGGGAGAAATTGCATGTTGCATCAAAATATTTGCGAGCTAGCTAATATTATGGGGAGTCTGAATAGAGAGAGACAGAGAGAGAGATAGAGAGAGAGTGCAAATAAAATGGCAAAATTATTGCCGCAGGGATTCTGATCCCAAACTTCGTTAGCCATTAGCCAAATGAATTGAATACGAAAGCAAACAGAAATTAATTATAAATATGCGCGTGGGCTGATTGGCCTATTGGCCTTTGCCATCTATTTTGGGCCAGGTTTGAATGCAGCAGTTTAGCTCACTAATTGCCCATTATAATCGCCGCTGTGCATATATATATATATATTTTGCAAATACCATATAATTAATAAGTGCATCATTTATTTTGCAGGCACAGACAGGACTCATTAATTTTCATGGGTTGCCGTATCGAAAAATCAGTTGCAAATAAAATTTGCATTTCATTTGAGAGTTGCGCTATATTGTGGACTTTGAGTTTAAAACAAATATTGGATTTATAAATCAAAATTTAAAATTGATTCGATATATTATTTCATTTCATACCCACTTGCAACCATATCAAGCACTCACCTGCAATGAAAGAGAGAGAGAGAGAGAGAAATGTGATGAATATGAGTATTTGTTGCATGTCATTAATATGTAAATAAATTTAAAAAAAATATTTATTGTCAATTACGATGCACAATGCCTTTTTTCAACTTTAATGCCAAATAATTGCAAGCTGATGGCCAAAAAAAAAAAACAGTGCTTTAACGAAATACCAAAATGTTACCAGCTGACAATGAAATATGGTAACGAGCACAGAACTCATATCGATGACAATCGTGACTATCAATGAGTTACACTGCACGAAAATTTGAATAGAAGCATTTTGCGCAAATAAACATCAGTTATCAAGGATAAAATGTGTTTTAGAGTAAAATTCAATATTTCTAACTACTAACCAATTAATCATTTGCTTTCTTTTACAGATAGAAATCTGCACACTGTTTATATATCGAATGAATATATATATTTATATATATATATACATATATCGAATTGCTCTTACATTCATATTCCCCAATTTTCCTATACAAATTGTGTAAAATTTATCAACTGTATTTTGCTTCATTTTTACTGCAATGCATTTTTCAATTATTTCGTTTTGCGTTCTTTTCTGTTCATTTTATATACCGATATATAATATATATACACATATATATATATATATATATATATTTTTATATATATATGTGCAGCTCTTCACTTTTCCCATTGCATTCGCTGCACCTCCGGCTACACACTGAGTCTCATAAGTCTACGTTCGTTTTTGGCGTTTGCTGTAACACGAAATTGATATTTTATGGCTCTGCTCATCTGCAGCAGCACCGTTGTGAGGGGTCTGTGGGTGTTGCGGGGAAATAGTCAGCACTGAGCATACGCTTCTCATAGTTTATGACCCGTATATCTGTTAGATAAGCTTTTACATATATGCCAATTTATTTTTTTTCAGCATTCGCTTCTCGAAATTCGCCAGTTTTGTAGTTATTTATGCATTGGGCATTGTTTAAGCTACACTTGGACAAGCATTTTTATTGATGCCACAGTTCTCATTGTGTGTGTGTTCGAACATTTCTATTTGGTTGCACTTATTTTTTATATATGTAAAAATAGCAATATAGCGTACATAAAAAATAGAATCAACGGCACACTGAAGATTATATACCCTTTTAGAACGAAGTCAAATTAAAGTCACGTAAATTTTTCTAAAAATGAAAAAAAAAATTTTACTTCTCCTATGAAAGCTATATGATGAAGTAGTTCGATTATGATAGTTTTTTTTAAATATGGGGAGCTTAAAACCCTCCAAAAGAGTATATACTACGCTACAAACAACTAACTATGTAAATAAATGTATGTATAAACTATGTATGTATATATATATATATATATATATATATATAAATATATATATGCAGTCTGCTGTAGGCAGAAAAAAATCATAAATCATGTTATTTGATTAGCTGCTTGCACTCAGATTGAATTGCGATTGTGAATACAATGCAATAATTGAATATTCAATTTTTATTTAATTGCAAACGAACCAAACTATATTTAATTCAATGATTTTTGTATAGAATGTTGTATTTTTTTTAACTATATTTAAATTTATCGTTCTAATTTCTTTATATCTAAAATATTGACTAGTAATGAATGTATGCGAAGAATACATTAATTTGAGATATGCACTGCAAAACGCACTCAAATAATAAACAAACATTAATTGGCATCAATTGTATTTAACTCAAATAATAAACCAACTATTAAACAACTATTTAAAGCATAATTTATGTTGAGGTATTGGTGCATTCCAAAAATATACAATTATTCAAGCTATTTTAAGTAACTCTGATTATTATTATTGGATTTTATTTGCTATTTGAGAAGTTGGTAAACATAGAGTGGAAGCCTAGAGTTTTCGCCAAAGTAATTATAAGTTTAAGATGAACTTTTGCCTAACAAAATTTGACTTTACAAATGAATACCTGTTATTCAGAGATTCAGTGATTTTTGCCTAACAAAAATTGACTTTACAAATGAATACCTGTTATTCAGAGATTGAGTAATTTTTGCCTGTGGACAAAGGTTGATGTGCCTCATTTGTCTGGTGAGAAGTCGAATCGTGGAACACGTGCCATTTGTCAGCTCATTTCGCGCTTTTTTTTTTGTTTGATAGGGTTTTGTTTTCAAAATGCGTATAAGATAATCATAAGCAGATCCAAGCCGAACCAAGCCATGTACTTAAAATGTACTAAAGAAAGAAATATATTTATGATGCTCATAAATAAAATGGCAAACAGTGCCCAACAAAAATGCCTTCGAGTGGTAGACACCGAAACGTGTGAGGCATAAAATTTGAAAAACCACAAAAAAAAACCACAAAAATAAAAATAAAAAAAAAGCTGCCGGCATTTCGCTCACGTAGAGCGTTAGTTGACGGGTAAAATTTTGGATGAAAAAAGTATATATTTGACAAGCTGCATTTGGTGAATATGATATTTATATTTATATTAATTTATATTTGGTCTGGTGACTGCGAATTTCAAATGCACATCCGGTGTTCCCAGAGATGTATATTCAAGGTGCCGTACTGAAAATGCAGCGATGCGTAAATCGAGAATTGTTGATTTTCGCGTTTGATGAAAATAAACCAAACAACAACAGAAACAACAACAAAAACAAAAGTAAATAATCAAATGGTCTGTGCAAGCAAATGAAATATTGAAACTAAACAAGCCGGAACAGGTGTCAACTGATGTTGGGATTGGGGTTTCAGGTGACAAGCCAAATCGTCGTGCCACATTCTATTTGCATTTCATTTAGCTCTGCTCTGCTCTGCGATGTGTCCTGTGTTTGTTTTTGTGTGTTTGTGTGTTTACTTTTGAATTTTTTACTCTGCTGTTTTTTTGGTGTCGATTTGGTAGAGAAGAAGAGGGGTTTTTCAGTCGGATACTGCTGACCATCAATTAAAATTCAACATCAATCAGCGTATCGAAATGCGCAACTATTTTCAATTGTTTTCAGCGGTTTGACACTTGAACTTGACACTCACTGTTGCCCATGTTGCCTCTTCCCAAACTCCCCCTCCCCCACCATTTCTAACTCCATCACATTCTGTGTTACCAAATTTGTGTGTGTGTGGCTATAAGCGATATGCGTTTACTTTGAACAGCTGCGCTCGTTTCTCACCAATGTGCATTTAAGCCAAGCTAATGAGTTGCTAATGGTTCGTTGTGGCGACAACGGAAGTCGTTATATGGCTAAAGAAATGAAAGCTTCAAATTGAGGAAGTTAAATTTTGATAATATGATGGGCACAAAGATTAATTATTGCTCGATTGGCAACCTAATTAGTTAACTGCCCTAGTTTGACAGACAGTTAATAGTTAAGTAATTTCATAATTAGAAATTTTTAAATGAAAATCAGTTTATATTTATACTCGTCTAAAAGAAAAAACTTCTTCTTCTATTACTTACTTCTACTTCTAAACTACTATTGTTATTATCGCTTATTCTTTGTTATAATTCCTCAATTTAAACATTTCCAAATTTCTAAAAATTTGTTGAAAGAAAAACTTTTTTTGTTAGAACAACATGAAGAAAAATATATGAAAGTAGTAATGAAAATTATTTTACATAAGAAATGGATTTAGATTACTTTTTTTTAACAATATGAACAAAAAGATACGAAAGAAGTAATAAAAATTATTTGACATAAGAAAGGGATTTCGATCATTTTTTTTCTTTGCCCCAGATATTTTATAAATATTTCATAATTACTTCTGATATTTTAATTTAAAGGCTATTTGAAATTATATTTATGAATGATGTCAATTAAATTTTGCGATTTACTTTTCAGCCAAGTTTTGCGCGTTTTGCTTTAACTGGGTCAACTGGTATTACTGTCTAATCAAAGGTTTCTATCGATTGCTGCTGGGTTAAGCAATCGCAATTGCCATTTTTGCTATTTTTTTTTTTTTGGAAATAGTTTGGCAAAAAACGTTGCATTTGCATTTTTGAAGCGCCGCAAGCGTTTGCCTTAATTTTGGCACGCCAACATTGCAGCTGAGCGAGAGAGTTTTCAGCTGTTAGAGAAGGTGTGTCAAGACCCAAGACTCGGTTTTAGCCATTTTATTTCAGATTCAGATATAGCCAAGGCGGCAAATGTATAAATGGGCTATGACATTTGGGCAATTCGTCGGCGTTCAAAATAATTGCGCTGTCAGAATTCGTTAGGCGTTGCTGTTGGGCCTCAAAACGCAAGCTACAAATGCCACGCCCATGCCAGAATGCGCCCCACGCGGCAAACATTTAATTATAAGCTACATTAAGCATTGACTTTGTTGTTTATTATTGTTTGTTGTGCATAATAAAGTTACGCATGCAAAATTAATAACATTTACCACGCATCGCGCACATTAATTCCATTTGCTTGATAGAATTTGAAAAATTGCCATAAATGCAATTTGCATAATTTAAAAATGTTGATACCACTCATGTATATATATGGGGATTGAGGTGACACGATATATATATTTAATGTTGTAATTACGTTAGCGAGTGAACTTAATTATGTTTTGATTAACCACAGTGTTTGCGGCAAAGAACCAAAACTCATTTCAACTCTCATCAAGTGATGTGTAAATTGGATTATTTATAAATGAATTAAAGCTGGGCAACAAAATTACAAAAGGTTTAAACAAAAAAAAATATTTTAATTTTCAATAGAAATTTAAACTAGAAAAAAACAGAAAAGAACTTGCTGGTTAAATAACAATTCAAGTTTAAAGATTAAATTAGAATTAATTATTACAAGAAACTAAAATAACAATAAAACAATTTCTGTGCAGTTGCAATGTTAAATTCGAATATTTATCACAAGAAACTAAAATAAAAATAGAACAATTTCTGTACAGTTTCAAAGTTAGATTCGTATTATTATCGGTGCACGAAAGAAAATTAAACAATTTTTTGAAAAATGACCATCGATTGTTTTCCCACCCTCAACAATTTGCATTCAGCAAGGTTTGGTCTGCTAGTCTGCAGAAAATTCCCAAGCACGCAAGCAACGCACGCACGCACGCAACGTACGCACGCATGCAGACACGCACGCAAGCACGAATCTGAATGCATCCTTGAAGCTTACATTTCTCAACTGTCAACATTTAACTTGGCTCTTTACCTTTCTGCATATTGACTTTGACACTTGGCAGTCAACTGTTGTTCGTTGTTGTTGTTGTTGTTGTTTTCGTTGTTCGTTGTTCGTTGCAGTTTTGTTGTCACTGCTGTTAACATGTCCAACTGTCCAGTTGTCCAGTCTGTTGTCTGTCTCGCTCCGAACCCGGACCCTGGACAATATGTTGGGCTTTCCTCTTGAACACGCAAGGAGCAACAGCAGCAGCAGCAGTTGTCAGTGTCAAGAGTGTGGCAACTGCAACAGACCTGCACTGCAGCACATATGTATGTATATATATATGCTTACATATACACAGCTGAATATTTTTTCTTTTAATTTTTGGCTTGTTATTTAAAGCTGGAGTCGCGTAGGCGTTTAGTAGAACGGCCAACAAGCAACCACACTTTGTGTTCAAGCTTGCAACGCTTAAGCGGAGGCAATATTAAATATACAAAAAATATTAATAATTAATAATGTTAATATTTTGATGACATCAATTAGCCAGAGAAAACACTACAGGCAAGCAGGCGGCAGCTTTTAATAAGCTTCTTAATTAATATAAAATCCTTTCCCAAATTTCAACAATTGATTTACTCGATGCCAAATATATTTCAATCATTTTATCCAGACTACAACTGAAGTAAAACAGCTATAAAAACAATTAAAAATAAATAAATAAACAATAAAATGAGAGAAGAGCATTTAAACGTCATTAAAGTTGGTTAATGTCAGTTTTGCAGCTTGTTAAAGCAGCGATTTGACTTTTTTTTTTTGCTACCAGATTGGAGAGAATTGAGTGATGCAGTGATGTTGTTGGTATTGTTGTCCGGATGAAGTGCATGACAATCTGATGGACTGACTGAAGGACGAATTGGGAATAACAGCAGCAGCAGCAGCAGCAGCAGCAGCTGTCACAAACAAGTTTGCACAAATTGAGAAGTTTCTGTCAGTCAACGTGCAAATATCGAAAAAAGAATTTAAACAAAATCATTGCACAGTGCTGACTTAAAGTATACGTACAAACTTTGCAAATATACATTTGTATGTTTCGCTGTTAACATGCTTTTACATGGCTAATTTGCTGGCTCTCTCTCTCTCTATATATATATATATATATATATATATATATCTCCCCTCCCTCTCTCTCTATCTCTAATAAGCCATAGAACTCTTGTGTTGGCCTTTGGGGTTATAAAAAATGTTCTACACGTTTCTCTGGTCATGTTGACAACTAGCAAATGCAATTAACAATTGTCCCAGGTTGCTGTCGACTCGGCAAACACAAACACACACACACATACACATACATATATATATATATATATATTGAATGTGCCGTTAGATGGGCTCTGCAATGGATGATGCCCTTTGGCACCTGTCGTCGCTGTAATCGCTGACGTTCATGTGCAAATTTTGCATAGTTTGTCGGCTCTGTCCAAAATTAGGCTTTGTTGCCGTTGTTGGCCAGGTCAACAACAATTTAACTGCATTATTTGCATGTACAGTCATCTCTCCCTAACTGCAAATTATGTATTTAAAATGAGTTTATGGAAATATAATTTATCATTATTTCAAAAATAAAGCTCAAAATTTTCTTGCATCTAAAAATCAATAGTTTATAGGGAATAGTAATGCAAATTGAAATCATTTCTGATATTTAAGTGGTTTTCAATATTCAAGTGACTACTGTACTCGGCTACAAGCCTTACCCGTTATCTCCCTCCCCCCGCTTCGTCCTATCTACGCTCATTCGCCATTAATGCATAATTTTGCCAAACTATTTTGAGGTTTGTTTGCCTTGCAGGCAACCGCAGTAGCTTCCTAACCAACTATCAGTCCCCTCCCCTCCACTAACCAACGACTGCCCGCAACGAGTAGGCCAATTTATTTGTCATGTCAATATTAACAACGTATAGTCTGAAACGAAGAGTCCACAGGTCCTCAGCCTCTCAGCTGCTCAGCAGACATCGACAGGTAAATCTCGAAAGAACCGACAAACCAGACTTGACTTCCCTTCACCTCCCTCCAACCAATAACACCCCACCCCCCCCTTCCCCTGACATTCACTATTTTGTGGTTTTTGGTGCTGTCAGCTTGCCAACTTGCAAATATTTGCTAAACATAAGAGTGAAAAGTGGAACTGGTGAAAATTGCATTGCAATTGCCATGTAAATTTAATTTGAAGTTATTTTCCACTTTCATGTACTGAATTTCGAGCTAATGCAGTCAACTAATTTCCAATAAAATAAATATACTTTAATGAGCAGCAACATTTGCAAATTATGCCTGAGTTGCACAGCAAACAAACTTGTTTAATTTGCCAAATTGAGTATCATCAAAATTTCCATACTATAATTTTGATCATATTTAGTTTTAAAGTGAAAATCAAGCAATTAGCTTTAAGTTGAAGATTTAGCAGATTTCTATGTTAATAAACAAAATATGGTTTCTGAAATATAAAATAATTTTGATTAAATGTAGTTTAATGTGAAAATCAAGAAATTAGCTTTTAGTGCAAGTTTTAGTAGATTTAATTCTATTATAATAAGTAAAATATATTTTCTGATATATATGAAAATAATTTTTTTTTTAATGTAGTTTAAAGTGAAAAAAAGGCATTTAGCTTTAAGTTGAAGTTTTAGCAGATTTCTATGTTAATAAACAAAATATGGTTTCTGATACATATAAAATAATTTTGATTAAATGTAGATTAATGTGAAAATCAAGAAATTAGCTTTAAGTGGATATTTCAACAGATTTATTTCTATTATAACAAACAAAATTTGGTTTCTGATATTCATAAGATAATTTGGATTAAATGTAGTTTAAAGTGAAAACCAAGCAATTATCTTTTAGTGGAAGATTTAGCAGTTTAAATTATATTATAACAGACAAAATATGGTTTCTGATATAATAAAAATAATTTTGATAAAATGTAGTTTAAAGTGACAATCATGCAATTAGATTTAAATGCAAGTTTTACCAGATTTAATTCTATTATAACAAACAAAAAAGTTTCAGCAAATTTAATTCTATTATAACAGACAAAATATGGTTTCTGATATATATAAAAGTATGAGGTATTTTATATATCCCTTGAATATATAAATATATTGACTATAGTCAAATTTCAAACTTGCTTGGAGATTAACTTCAATAATAATAACAAAAATTTATGCAGCCAAAGGTGTATTATATTTCAAGTAGCAGATTTGATACTTTAGAAACTAAAAAATTTTTATTTTTTTTTTTTATATTTTCAGAGTGTCAAATGACAGATTCTGTGCCCGCACACACCACAGTACAGTAGTTACTCAGAAGCGTGTCCCAATTAGCTAAGCATTGCCAGTCAATCGGGGCACAAGGCCTCAAATTATATTTTATGATTTCCTGTCAATCTTAATGAATGTCTCTAACTGCACTACATAAATATGCTTGTATATATATATGTGTATGTATATATGTATATATGTATAGGACTGGCAACAACTGATTTGTAGGCAATGAAGCGTGGCTAATTGCGTACACTCGAGACATGGCTTTAAACTTGTTGACTGGCTGCTAATGAAGTCATAAGCGCAGAGCTCGAGAAATCATGCGAAAAAAAAATTAAAAGTCCACAAGAAGAGGGCTGGGAAGAAACTAAAGCACTGACATAACAATGGCCAAGAAGGGCGCCTGTTTGGCTTACAGACCCAACCCACCAAGACGCGGCAACAGGTCGTCGTCGTCCGCAGCTGCGACGTTGCCACAAAAAGGCGCAGTCGCAACAGTTGCCATTTCTCAACCAATTTTTCAACGCCTCGCCAACAAGATTTATGAACGCCAAGTGCGTGACTGCCCACAGAGCATTGGATATGGCACTGGGATTGGTATTGAGTATGGGCTTGGGATTGGGATTGGTACTGGTACTGGGACTGGTACTGGGACTGGTACTGGGACTGGTACTGGGACTGTGCTCGTAGCGAAGTTTTTCTTGGCAATCTTGGCACGCATGCGCAAAAAAACCAAAAAAAAATACTTTCTTCCTTGTTGATTTTATGGGAATGTGGCAAATAAGCTGCAATTCTCATGTTAAATGTGTTCAATCAGCAATTTGATTATGCGCCATTCATTTTAATGCAATCTCACGTGTTGCAACACCAAATGAGCCGCATTTATCAACGAGTTAAGGGCGAAAAGATTCTTTTTTGTTGTGAATTGTGTTTTAAATACATTGTAAGCATATTGCTGACATCAAATTAATGCTTAAAGATTATTTATGTTTAGTTGAATTGTGTATAGTTTTGCGGTACAGCACTTAAGATAATAATAGTGCTACTTTTCACAGCTTTTGATGTAATAAATTAAATTTAAATATATTTATTAAATAACATAATAGTTATAATTTTCTGATAAAAATCAGAGCAGCGCTTGAAAAAACATTGCCAAAAAATGATTGGTTTCCATTTACTGCCAAGAAAAGCTTGAAGAACGTTCAAATTGCAATTTACTATAAATTTAAATAAATTTTTGATTACTACTTTGAAATTGTTGCTCTATTAATAAATAGAAAAGCTAGAAAAAAAATTTTTTTTTTGGGGTAATAAAAGTGTTACTCGTAACAACTTTTATTGCTAAATATCTTTATTAAGTAACGTAATAAAAATCAAATTATTATCTGATCAAAATTAGAGTAACGATTGAAGAAATATTGCGAAAAATAAGAGGTTGCCATTTATTGCCTAGAAAATGTTAAAGAAAGTCTAAATTATGATTTACCATAAGTTTAAATAAGTTTTTGATTGGTACTTTAAAATTGTTGCTTTTTTTCTTTTTTAATTAACAGAAAAGGCCATAAAAAAATAGACCTAAACAACTTAATCAAATCTAAAAATATTCTTTATATTAAGTTGAATTGTGAATAGTTTTTTTTATGGTAATAAAAGTGCTACTCTTAACAACTTTCATTCCTTAATATCTTTATTAAGTAACGTAATAAAAATCAAATTACTATCTGAGCAAAATTAGAGTAACGATTGAAGAAATATTGCGAAAAATGAGAGGTTTTCATTTATTGCCAAGAAAATGTTACAGAAAGTTTAAATTATGAATTACCATAAATTGAAATAAGTATTTGATTGGTACTTTAAAAATTGTTTACTTTTTTAATAAACAGAAAAGCTAGAAAGAATTTGACTTAAACAACTTAATCAAATCGGCAGCGATTTCTTTATTAAATGTTTAAAACAATTTGCTAAAATGCTTAAGCATTTTGTAATAAGTTTATTAGTGCAATTTAGTTTTCTTGCTTTGTTACTTGCACCTTTTGCTACTCAAATTAATAGCAATTTGTAAGCAGTTTAATGAGCAGCTTTCGCTGTTCAACATTTGCTCCAAATGAGAGTATTAAGATGAATCTTGAGAATTTTCTTGCTGTGCTCGAGTTCTCCTCTAAACGATTGCAAACAACTCCAACTTAATTCTCAACAATGCTGCTCAGTTGGCAGTCCACTCAATCAGCCACTCGAATGATGTGCACTCTATCTCGATCTCTTTCTCTTTTTCTCTCTCACTCTCTCTCTCTTTTTCTTTCTCTTTAGTTCTCTGACATGCACTTGAGAGTCAAAGTTAATGTTGATGCCGTTTGTTGCACTGCTGATTACTCAATGGTCATTCAGAGCGACTCTCATTCATTAAATGGCATTGACAGGGCAAAAAGGGAGTCGAGAAGTCTACTCAATATCTGAGTGATAGAAGGGGGAGTGGGTGAAGTGAAGAGGGGGTGCTTTGCTGTGCTGTTCTGTCTGCAATCTGTGCAACGTGCCTTATCTTTTATCGCACTTGGCTTGCATTTTTATTGTCTGCCACTTTGGTTCGCATTGTCCGTCTGCTCACTTTCTGCAAGCTTTTTTTTAACAGCTCTTCTTTCTTATTATTTTATTTTTATTTAAATTGTTTTTCTGTTTTTTCTGTTTTTTTTTTTGTTTTTTTTTTTGGTACGTGATGCACATTTTTTCGCGCTTGTCTTTTGATTGAAGAGGCGCGCGCAGCGGAAATGTCAACCAGTAACATAAACACATACAACATAAATCTCAATGATCATCATGAAGAGTTTCTGCTCTTTTTATTTGTTTTTTGTTGTTGTTTTTTTTTTATGATAATGACAACGATGACGCAGCCACCACCCACATGCGGCAGCTGTGCGTCTCAGTTTTCGCTTGTCAAGCAGAAAACCGTCTTAGATTCGCTCGTTTTTGCTGCATATTTGGCAAAATGCAACGCCCACCAAAATGCGAAAATGTAGATTTCTAGACAAAGATTTATCATGTGGGTTTTTCCCATGCATTTGCAATTCCCTGAATAAGCAGGCAGCTGACTAATTATCAAGTTCCGTCAGTAAAATTCTTTTTCTTTTTTTTCTTTTTTTTGGCTGAGTGCCCCACATATGAGTGATCCACAGACGCGTTAGATAAGTCTATAAAAATAGCAGCAATTATTAAAATTCTCCAGAAATTTACTGAAATTAACTGTGTACTGAATACAAAGCAAATAAAAGCCGGAAAAATTTTTACAATACTTGAAATTATTACATTTAAGCCAAGGGAAATGGTTTTAATTTTTGCAAAAACTGTGTCAATTTATTAAATGCGTTTTTACACACATTTAAAATGGATATAAAATATTTAAGAGGAGGATGAAAGCAACTCAAACAGCATATTTAAGAAACTTTATATTTGAAATATAAATTTGTATATATCACAAGTAGATTTATTTTATATCAAGTCAAGTCTGTTTTCAGGGCATCAGCTAGTCTGGTCTATATAAAATTCTAACTCGTTTTGTATCTGCTTTGTTTATCCTTGGCAATTTATGCAGTATATTAATTGATTGTTATCCCTAATATTAAAAACAGCCCCTATTTCCAGTAATCACACTTTGAAAGCTACCTAAAGACTACTATTCTCATTCCGACGAACCACTGCGAGGAAACGCCTTTAAATTTTGTAGATCTCAGAGCTACCGCATCAATTTATCTCCGATCAGTATTTAATAAACGTATTTTGATTGTCGGTTGGATGTGCAACAACAACAGGGCTAACAATAAGTTGCCCCATAATTAATATAAAAAACATCGCCCACAAAATCTAGCAAAAATTCTGCACAGCGTTTTACGAGTGAAGTTTGCCGCCAAATTTGTGGCCCTAACAAGCCGCAGAAACCGCAGGCGTTTAAACAACTGAAATCAAATAATTTGTTTACTTTGACAAGAAATGCTGGCCACACACACAGCACAAATTTACAGTGGGTAAAAATATGTTCACACACTCGGCCATTAACTGGGCTCGTTTTGCGAAGCGTCGCGCTAATTTGTAGCGCCCATTTCCGTTCTTAATGTGGTTTTCTCTGCTCGTTTTTTTTTTCAATATTTGTGTTCCTTTTTTTTTTTGGGGCCCTTTGCGGCTTTGTGCTGCGTGCGGTCCACTCGAGTACCGTTCAGTCCCAATACATGCCGTGCCGTCCAGCAGTTCCTTGGCGCGCTTTATTGATGCGCCACAATTAACACCACAAAGCCGTAAACAAAGCTTAAACCTGACCAGGCAGAGAGGGAGCGAGGGCTGCGGAGCGGGCACTGGGCAAACAAATTTTGCTAAACCGCAAATAAACTGAGCCCGCGCTGACCTTGAATGCAACCCACACTGTTGTTGCCGCAACCTCGAGCAATGGCAATGGGCGTCCAAAATTGCACTGAGACCAACTGACTCACGACTCGGATGGGAACCGGTTCAACATTTTGGCCGGCGAGTTCAAAAACCTTTTTTTTGCTGAATTTTGTGATGAATTTATTTGTATTTAATGCGGTCGCCCGACGGACGAACAGGCGGACAGATCGCAGATCTTTGGAGCGCGTGCCGTTGGCGATTACAATGATTTGGATTATTTACAGTCGAGTCAGTGAGCAGCGGAGTGGGATTTATGACACCCAGTGTGGACAAAGAGTTGCCGCAGTTTTGTGGCCACTTAATTATGAGATATTTTCCAGACAGTTCCGGTGAAAATTGCCTTTAGCCATGTAGGCCAACAGCGACTGCTGATGCCAACTTAATTCCCAGGCAACTAAATTCCCTGATAGAATAAAAGTTATTCAGCAACTTTTGCTGTCAACTTAACATTTGAATTTGCAACAGACAATATTTATTTTACGAGTTGCCTGTAGTACTGCACAACAAAATATAGAAAAATTAAATAAAAAAATTTTAAATGTTGTTTAAATATGACTTGGAAATACAAGGAATTAAAAGTGATAAGAATTGCAGAGAATAAAATGTTTTTTGATTTTTATTTTTTAAGCACAAGCTTTTTATGTATTTTCTTAAAATGTGCTTTGAGAATTGATAGTTATTTTAACAAAATTGGTATATTCCGCTACTGATAATATCTAGTTAAAGAAGGAGAATTCTTAGTATAGTCAAGAGCCCAATGAGTATCCCAAATCTGCTCTATCAATTTCTAAAAATCATATTAAAACTGCCTAAAAAACACAGACTCTGCTCATCTCGATTGTTGCAAATGGTTTTTTTTAGTTTCTCGTTTAAATCTCTTAGAACTACAGTTTTTTTCCGATTAAAATATTTATTATATTATATTATTTAGTAATATTTATTATTTTTTATTATTATTTATTATATTGTAGTTTGTGCTATAAAATTTAGTCTATGTATATCAAATGAAATTCTAATTAATCTGTATTTGGAATTTGCGCGCATTGTTTTGCTTTGACTTTCACAAGCTGAAAAAAGCTAACTGCTAATTGAGTCGGACAAGCGACAACCCTACTAATTGGCTAAACAATTTATGGCTTTGGCAACACTTTCCACACCTTTTGCGCACATGCCAAAAATAATTGGGCACAATTGAGCATTGAAAATGTGTGCTTTGCAAATTGCACAAATGTGTTGCGGAAGTTGTTAGAGACACACACACGCACACACACATACACAGAGCGGAAAGCCAAGAGACAAGAGACAAAAATACCGTTGCCATTTGTCGTCCGCAAATTCGATTCGCAACACTTCGATTCGAAAGCCATGCAGAAAACTTGACCGACTTTTGCCATTGGCGTTAATTTTCCGACTTAGCCAACAAATTTGCCTGTCTGATTAGCTGCCATTTGTTGCTGCCACTGCTGCAGCTGGATTTTTACTGGATTTGTGGGACTTTTTTGTAAATACATATATACTATTATTTTCTTTCCATATGATGGGGGCAAAATGTAAAGATATATTTCCACTTTACATATCCAATTTCATTGCGTTCATATTTATGAGGACGTAGAAAAACTTTTGATTTGCAGCTTATATAGTGTATTAAGAATTTTTAAGAATACCACAATCTATAGCTAAAATTCAGCTTTAGAACTAATAAATTCTAAGTGGTTACTATAAATGTATTTTCGTTTTTAAAAATAATAATAACAAAAAAATTAAATATTTATTATTATATTCAATATTTTGAATGACATTCATAAAGTGTTTGCAATTGAAGGTATTTATATTGTCAAGGAACTAAAGTAAAAATACATTTATAGTAAAATAAATATATATATATATATATATATATGCAAAACTTTTGACATATCTTTGCCTATTTAGTTATGGAAATAAAAATAGTTCAACGTAAAAATAATTATAACCAAATTTGGAAAAAGAAAAATCCGCAAAAAAAGTTAAAGCACATAAAGAGCAAATTTTCCAAAAATCAGTTAAAATATAAAAAGTTTATATATGTTTATATATATATTCGAAGTGAAGTTGAGTCGATAAATTATGTTCAGTTCTTCTTCTTACGAAAAACACTTCTTCATGTTTGTTTTCAATTTCATTTGAGGCATTAACCTTCCACTTTGCGCTCATGCCACACTTGGAGACAGGCACACACACACACACACGCACACGCACACACATGAGCGCACTCGAAATCGTGACTCATCATCTACAGTGGCAGCTCAATGTGCAACAGCAGCCACAAACGGCTCGGGGCCAAAGTCCAAAAACCGTTGCAACAGCCGTTTGCCGTTGCAGCCGTATCAACGTTTATCTGGCTAGACAAAAAGCCTAATTCTGTCTGGCCCCGCAGCTGACAGCTGCTGCTGGTGCTGCCCCACGAGACAGTCATGGTGCCAACTCCTGCTATTCCTCCTAATCCCCCCCCCCCCTCCCAACCGGACCAACCAAATGCTGGCTAAGCTTTTGTTTGAATTAGCCAGAAATGAAATTTGCTACCGCAAATCTTGCTAAATTAATAAACAGCTAAGCTCATTGACAATCAGCCAAGTCAGGCTCCATTTGACGCTCAATTTGGCCAAGCTGAGCTTAGCCAAGCTTGATGAATCGCTAGCCCATTGCAATCTCTTCCATTTTCCATCTTCCAACTCCCAATTCGCTGTCATTGATAAATAAAAGCTCATTAGCCGCTTATTTTGCAGTTGGCCCAAACCACAGCTGGCTGTTAGCCGGCATTGACTTTTGGGCTCAACGGCTCAGCGGGTGGCGACCCTACAAACTCTTAGATTTAGTTGTAGCTGCCGACTACTTGGCCAGTTGCGAGTTGCTGTGGCTTAAACCACAGCCACACAAGTGGTTTCTGCCCCTTGGGGCAGTTTATTAAAATTTGACAAGGCGCTGATAACAATGCCACAACAGGGGCTCCAACAATAAGGCCATCAGCATAACAATAATAAGAATAACGACAACACCAATAATAAACACAATTATAATTATATAATTTAATATTTAGAGTGAGCCATTTTATGGCCAACATCACATGTTGGTCCATTCTTTAGGGCCAACAATAATAAAAGCGGCGATAAACTAGGCAAAATGTTGCACACAAATGAAATGTTGTGGAACGAAAGTTACAAAGACGAGGAATTTATGAAAGAAACACAGTGGCGTGGGTGAAAAATTGGAAAAAAGGGGTTAAGGAACGATAAAAATTATGTTTTTCTTGACACATTAAGATTGCACATAAATGAGCTAAAACCCACTTTTGTAGAATCTGAAGAAGCGCGATTTGGGAGCGATTAAATATAGATTAAATATTCGAAAAGTGACACAATTAAAAGGTAGAAATTTGAGCTAAGATACTAAGATACTAATAAAATGTATAAGATATATAATATATAAAATATAAATTTAGAACTTCAACTAAGACCACAAATATTTGTTAATCATTCTAAATATAATTTTAAATATATGTATATTGAAGCAGTAAGTCAAATATGATATTTATGTAAAGACTCCTAAATTCCAACCACAATTAAATAATTTTAAATTAATTATCAGTCTGTGTATTGCATGGACCCCTCTTGAACTACGCCACTGTTGCAGCACAGCTGTGAGTCGTTTTAACTGGAATATGGGCACGTATCAGTTTGTTTTTTTTTTTTTTTTTTTTTGGCAGCACACGCTTGCCACAAAAGGCCAGGCTATGCATGTAGGTGAATTGTGAATTGCGTACAACAAAAGGCGAGGTAAAAGGCCAAAGACACAAGCCGCACAGGCCACAACTGCCCCTTGTATGCCGAGTGGTCTCCGCAACCGATTACGTATCTGAGTGAGTCCCGTGGCAGAGCAGCAGTGAAAGTCATTGCTTGCAACATAGGGCAAAACAGGACATAAAAAAAAAATGAAGAGATATCATGGTGCCGCGTAGGTAGGCAGGTAAATGAAGATGTGTGGGCGTGGCATGGCTCACGCCCTAACGATTTTGACAGTTGGTGTCACGATAATTAGCCACAGCTCGCGGCTCTAACATATTTCTGTGGCATGCGTGTTGACTGCTATTTTACGACTCTCGCATTGTTTATGTTGATTTGATGTTAATTTCGGGGTATTTTATTTTACGGAAAATTGATAAACATCTCAAATTGAGTGAAGTTTGTGACCAGCAGTTGGCCACCAACATTTTCATTTACCTTTGTTCGTATTGTTGTTGTTCCTGTTGTTGTTGTTGTTGTTGCTATTTGTTATTTTTGATGGCCAGTTTGGTGGCTACTTGACCTGTATGTGGGGCCACTGAAGTGGCGACTGGCTACCAAAAAAAACACCAACAAAAATGAAAACTGAACTTGAACAATAATTTGGAGCAAGGCGACTTAAAACGCGAGCAAATTTTTAAGCAATTTCTTTAATTGATCTGTTGCCCGATGAAATCAGCAACATTTAAGGCAATCAACTCGCACAATTAATTATAGTATTTTTTATGTTCTTATTTTTTGTTTGCTCCGCTAGAAATTAGCATGAGACAATTTTCTACAGTTTTTTTTTTTGCTGTTTAATTGAGCAATTTATGCGAATTATTCGCGCAATTTATAGTTATTTTTTTATCACACATTCGATGCATTTATGTGCCATCAGCTGCTTTTAATTAGCCATCACTTTGTGGCCCAATGTTTTCAGCTGGCTGCTCACACTAAAATACGCTCGCAACGTTGCGCAGAAGCGTTAACAGAAAACGCACGCGATTTGCAAACGAACACGAACACACAACACAAAACTTCCAACAGACAACCGAAGACAGCAACAGTTGGTTGCCGACTGAACAGATCGTGAATGATCGTAGCAGTCACAACGCTGATTGTCGATGGCCTACGATCATGTTCGATCGTGCAACAAACGTTTTGCTCTTCTTATTGTTCGACCAGCTGTTGGTGGGGGTGTGTTGTTGCTGTCAAACAGGTTTGTGTTATTGTTCTTGTTGTTGCTGATGCGTTTTAAATGCTTAGCAACATTTGGCATGTTGCTAAACACTTGGCGTGCTTGCAGCTAAGCAAATGGTGTCATCAAAAAAGTTACTTGACTGATAAAATTTAAAGCTGTAATTGTAACAATTTCATAGAAAATTTAGTTTATTAACTTGCTATAGCAGACTTTTTCTTCCATGTATTTATTATAATTAAATAATTATCTACATCTATTTTGTCCTTTTGTTGCTTTTAAAAAGCCAAAACATGTTCATGCTCAACACTAGATGTTGCCCAGATACATGTTGCCATATATTGTCAAACTCTTTTTTTGTGCGCGGCTGATCGGTTTCTGCCCTCTTCCATTATTCGCCTTATTATTTTTTTTGTTTTGCTTGTTGTTTCTGCGGCTACTGCTGCATTTGCTGCTGTCCCAGACATAATCAAAATTTTGGCTGTTCAATTTTGATTTTTATTTTCTTGACAATTTATCGCACAATTGTGGGTGTGTGAATGTATGTGCGTGTGTGTGTGCGTTGTGTCTGCTTCATCGTTCTGGGAGCAATGAGTAAACAATTTTTAAATGGAATTTTCAATAAGTCATCAGGCAAGCAGCCTCCGCAGCAGCAACAGCAACAACAACAAAATGGATCGTTTATTTTTTTCTTTTTCTTGATGGTCGTGAGAGAATGAGTGAGATTGACGGCATGACAACTAGCTGGCCATCAATATAAGCATAAATATTCATTCATTAAAAATTGGCGGGTTCAATAGTTGCGTATAAATTTTAATTGCAAAAACGTGCAACAATTACAAACTGAGACCAAGCCAAAGGCAGAACCAGAAAAGAAAGAAGAAGAACAATTCCCGAGAGTTACAGAAAGTAGGCCAAGTATCGCACGTGTTGTTGTTGTTTTACAGATGATTTACGGCGAGCACTAGTCGAGTTGGCAGATCAACAGTAAAACCAAATAATTAAACATAAGCAAAACAGCAATAAATATTATTCATCACGATCATTATTGAGCTTTTGGGTTTGAATAAATATCGTCGACATGATGATCACGAACAGCAACGAATGACAAATCTAAAGCAACGGTGAATAGTTGCGCTTTGCTTATGAGTTATGCTTCTATTTTGATCACATTGATTTCTTACAGTCGTTCTAAAAAGTGTACGCTTTTCGCTATGAGAGCTTTTTTAAATATGCAAATACTTATTATTCCTGACAATAAATTTACAACTAAATTAATAACAAAAGTATCAAAAAGATGTTGTATTCGTTATAATTATATCTTTAACAGTTTTTGCCAATTTCAAAGCAAATCGTCTTAATAATTTATGATTCACTGTGCAAAAGAGCTGCATGTATAAATTTAATTATGCGCTACTGTGATCTGGAGAGAACAGAAAATTGTGCAGGGTGGATGACAAAAGATGACATTAATCCCTGGCAAATGATAAACTGCAATGAACTCTGTTTTTGTTTGGCCTTCAGCCGATGTGGCCTGAATGATGATCATCATCAACGCCACATAAATCTGAAAACAAAATGTCGGCCGGGTCAACCTGTGCCAGCGATCTGGCAAGTGAAATTATAAATATATATATATATATATATATACTTCGCATACATACATAAAATATATGTGTATGCTGTAAAAGACTTGGCTCCTGTCTAAAATTAGCTGAAGATCTTTGCGGCGTACCAAAATGAGGTCGAATGCGCTGCGCTGCGTGCAACGTTTGAAGTCTGCAGCAGCTTCAACAAGTCGAGACACCCAGTCGATTCGTCAGTTCGCCAGACAGGCAGCTGCAATTGGAGGTGAAGCGGCAAGCGATCTTTCTATGAAAGATGCTGTGCCGTGTCTAATTAAGTGCGTGAATCTTGGCAACAGTTTTTGCCTTACCAAAATAGAATTCAATTTCAACACATTCAATTGAGTTTTGTGCTGTGTTTCACTTCCGCTAACAACAACAAACAACAAAACACACACACACACACAAACAACCAGTTCTTAGCCTCAGTTCTTGCCAGTTATCGGCAACTAATGCTCCTATTTTGACGCTGCCAGAATTGATAATTATTGAACAGAGTTGCGCGAAAAGTTAAAAAGAAACTTTAAGTTCTCTCAACAAATACAAACTCACACACACACACACTAACACACATACTTTCATGTTTGTTGCATTTGTACATAGAAATGCTTTACGAAACTTTGACGAATGTGCAACAGCCAAACAACATCAGAAACAAAAACAAAGCAACTACAAAAATAAACGAGAAATTTATATTATTTTTTTAAACACAAAATACACTTTTTTCAGTACATAACATTGAACTAAGTACCACAACTAGCTAAAGTTTAGACTATTAACAGTAGTATTAAAAAAATGTTTAAAATTCAATGTATTAACTATTAAAAGTTGTATTAAAAATGTTTTATGCTTAATATGCAAAATTACTTTCAAACTTTGATCCATTAGTTTTCATGATGAAGAATATAACATAAGATAAGATCATTTAAAAGCATGCAATGGTAAATAAGATCGTTCTAGTCGAGAGAGTTCGAAAAGCCTTTTTCTAGATTTCCAACATTTTCTGAGCATATTTGATTAAAAATATATATCCTTAAAGTGGTTGTTGTAATTGATTTGTATCGATT
Source organism: Drosophila demipolita (assembly GCA_035042405.1). Taxonomy (NCBI): domain Eukaryota; kingdom Metazoa; phylum Arthropoda; class Insecta; order Diptera; family Drosophilidae; genus Drosophila; species Drosophila demipolita. Next base: position 3,804,272 of record JAWNLI010000044.1, on the reverse strand, counting down.
ATAACGAAACGCAAAAATTGATTAATAAATATAAAAGCTAAATGGAATATTCGACATCTGCCATCTGCCATCTGCCTTTTATAAACTTTTGCACAAATTTATTATTGATTCCACTTAAACTATTTATATACTTATTTCAAATCATATAAATATGGTGGCAATATTAGTTTGCTGCTAGTTTTGCTTAGTACTTCAGGCAAACATTGCGTATGATTAACAAACTTTTGCGATTGCACTTTGAGCTGCCGCAAACAACAACAACAACAACAACCACAACAAGAGGCAGCAATAAATATGTTGGCAACTTTTTGACACAGCCGCTTAAGGGTTTACAGCGGCAAATTATTTAATTGAAAAATTACAATCAAACGGAAACTGAATCGGAATCGGAAACGGAAACTGAACTTTAATGTGGCAACTGTACTTGAAAGTTTTTAGCGATTTTCCCAGCCTGCTGCTGCTGCTGCTGCCGCTGTTACTCACGTGCAACTGTTAATTTATGCAACTTGTGGCGCGGCCATTGATTGGCTGCCTCCGTTACCCTGCCCAGCACCACCTCCGCACCTCCGCTCCGCACCTACAGCAAACTTAATTTGTGTGCGGAATTTATGGGCGCAGCACGTGCAAAAGGCCGCTACAAAAGTTTATACCGCCTGATTTGTGGTTACAAAACTTTTGCTTGCCTCACACAATTGCAAAATAAAGAAAAATCTTTTTGTGGTTTTTGTTTTTAATGTTTTTTTTTTTGGTTCTTTTGTTGGCCGCTTGTGCAAGTCGCAGTCGGTAGCAGAAATCGACTAAATTTAGAAAAAAAAAATTAAAATGTAAACAGGCTAAAAGCTTCAACTTCCACTTGTAGCAATGCCTCGCTGCCTGGCCTGCTCTGTAAACTCTTTAATGATGCCATAAAAAAAACTCAATTGTTTGCACAATTAAAACAGGCAACAGATAAAAAGTCGCGTAAAAATAGCTGAGGAAATGGTTGCATTAATGAACTTCAATGTGTGCCACATGCTGAACTGCCCAGCTGGACCTGTTTTACAACAGTGGGGAGAAAAGGGGGAAGGGGAAGGGGGCAGTAAGTTCTAACCTGTAAAGCATATGCTGACTGGCTGCAGTCCTTGCTACCTAAGCAGATTTCATTTTAGATAAAGCTAACGTAAGCTTCTGCCACACAAATCTACTGCTTTGGGGGAGGGGGGGGGGGGCGGAGTAGAGTGGGTGTGGCAAGTGTTGTGCGTTATTTTATGCATGCCCCAAAGGCTACGACTCGCGCCAATCGAAATCAACTAAAGCTGCACAGGAATTGACTGCTTAAGGAACAGAAAAATAAACACAAAGCTGACATCCGAAAAAAGACTATTGAAAAGACCGAAAAAGTTAAGCAGAAAAAGAAAAACTAAATGTAAACTAAGAATTTAGATATTATAATATATAAAATTAAATTCCGTAATAAAATCAATATTTGTTAAGCAGTAATAATTGTAAATAATAAGTAATAAGTAAATAATAATAATAATTGATGCCTAAATTTGCTCTTTAATGCAAGTTATTTACTCTTAGATTAAGCAGAAGATGTACAAATGTTAAGCAGGAAATATTAAATTGTTCACAGCTGCAAACATTTAAATTTTTAATCAGGATGGAAATTTTGATTAGAACTTAAAGCGCTTAAATCCTGTTCATGGACAGCAACTTGTTCAGCCATGAGAAAATAACAACAAGTCGTTGGAATGTTTGCTCTCATGTGCAAATCACTTGAGCGCATTTAATCGAGATATTGTTTGACTTTAATTACATAATAATTGACTTGTTGTTGTTGTTACTGCACTGCTAATAACTGCAAAATGGCTTATGAAAAAGGCAACGCACAGCAACAACAATAGACAAGCAGCAACAAGAACAAACAACATACAACATACAACAATCAACAAACAACAAACAACAAACAATAGCAATTGTGTACAACAAAAGGCATTGCAATTCCTGCAATCGACGCAGCCAACCAAACTGAAATAGCCGAGGCAGCAGCAAGAGGCAAGTGAAACCGTCAAGAGCGCCCTAGTTGGCCAATTATATAAGATGAAGCTGGAGATTATTTTGATTTCATTTCTCTTTCAAGATTTTACCTTTACCTGTGTGCTATTTACATATTTGATTGGAAAAATCTAAGAATCTAGTGTGTGTGTGTGTGTGTGTGTTAGCCAAAACAAAGGAGTGAAACCTACAGATATTTGATAGAAAAGGGGAGGTATAAATAGTGCGAAAGAGACAGGAGAACCTGCACAGACGAAATCAAATTAGTGCCGTAATAAAATACATTCTAAAATTGCATTGGTTTTTAATACTTTAAGGCGTTTTTGAAGGAAAACAAAATGGCTAAAAACCTCTTATTTAAAAAATGCTTTAAAATATTATTATTATTCCTTTAGAAATGTATTTAAGACATATTAAAATAAAAAAATTACTGCAAGTTGTAATGCATTTTAAAATACTCAAAATGATTAAACGTTTAGGAAAGTCGAAAATATATTTTTATTTATATTTTTTCCTTTCAAAATGCCAAAACAAAAGTGCTTAAAAAAGCGCATTTTAAAGTTCGTGTCGCTTCAACTCTTAACTTTTAGCCGGGTACTTTTAAAAGTCGGTCTGTAAAAGTTGACTTTGAACACTTTAACGATTCGCTGATTTTTCAAGAGCTGCACTTTTTTCCATTCAGCATTCGGGCAAACTGGCATCTGGAGTGCTCTGTGCATGATTCTGGCCACATTTGGATACAACTACCCAAGCACAGCGAACCGTCGGCGTCACCGTCATCGTCGTCGTCGTCGTCGTCGTCGTCACTCATTAGAAAAACGTTAGCAAAGTGGGGGAAAAAAAAAATATTGCACTACGTGTGTTGCAGGATATATATGCAAAAAAAAAAAAAGAAGTAAAAAAAATTGGCATGTAAAGTTTGCACGCTCGCCGAAGAAGCAGCAAAAAAAAAAATGTGCAAGAGAAGAAAATAAAAAAGGCAAACTGGGGAAAAGTTGATTACAAACTTTGGAGTAAAACACGCTCCAAAGAAACCGAAAAGGAAAAAACTAAGTAAAAGTTTAATATTTGATTTAAAAGTTGGTAAAAATTTACTTTAGTCCACACTCAACTTGACGCGGCGAGTTATTTGTTTTTATTGAATCTATTTGAATGTGTCTTCCACAGAGTTTATACCCCAAAGGGGCTGGTTGGGTTGGTAACTCTGCTCGGCACTGGGTTTGTGTCTCAGCTAGCGCGTTGATTTTTCATTTCGCTGTGCAAATATCAAAAACAAACTGCAAACGAATCGCTACAATAGTCCAGCAGCAGCAGCAGAAATGAATGCAATGCACTCCAATGCAAAAAAAATGGAGAAGGAAAACTACACAATGAAAATGGAAAAATTTTTTTGAAATGCCTCTGTTTGTTTGCACTGAAATGGAAAACGCGGCCAGCAGAGCTGAGCATTGTTATGAGCCAGGCTAAAAGCCATTGCAAAGAGCATACTAATTTGAAGATGAAGCCAGCAAGTGCAAAAGAAATTGCATGCAAAAAAGCCAAAGTCATAAGTGTAAAATAGAAATGGCAATGTTCTAAGCAAATATGAAAAAACAGAAAAAACAATGTAAATGTGGCTAATTGAAAAATGAATGATTTGCAACAAAAGAAAACTTTCAAAACTAATCAACTCTAGAAACAAGGATAAGGCTAGAGTGCTATTTATATAGAATTATTTAAGAAAACATGAGACTGCCAGCTGAAAATATCGAAATATAGCAGATTTTTATTATCAGAAATTAAAAGTATTTAAATTTCTTTAAAAAAATCTATTGAATATTTTCACAACAAATTTTTAGCTGTTGTTCTGTTTGCGCACAACTTCATTGAGCATTGGGAATTATATTTACCACAACCACACACTCATGCACACATACACACATACACACATACACACATGCTCACACATGCTCAAACACACACACGCTGGGATATCATGATGAAATTTGTACAAAAACATTTCACATGCTATCGACTAATTTTTGCCTGCAAAATTCCTTTAGGAGCCATTGCGAAATTGAGTTTGCGCTTGGAGTGGTTTTCCCTCCTCAGCTCCCCCCCCATTTAGCGGCGCCCTCATCTCCCCACCAGCCGCTGGTTAAAATGCAGCGCAGTGCAACTAACTCAATTTGGCGCCCATGTCACATACGTCAACGCGCGGCAGGCCACGCCCATATTCGAGGCGCATTGCCAATTTGTTAGATGCTGCAGCAGCACGTGCCACATCGCACGTTTAGCTGAGCTTATCATTTTCTCAAAGACTCTCTCTCTCTCTTATTGGGTGTCTCACTGTTTAATATGCAAAACGTCAGCTGCCGAAAAACTGACAAAGTTGAAATAAATTTTTATTTCATGGACCGACTGACTCTGTTTGCACTCCTAAATCGGCAATGAACTTGCCGCAGAGCGAAAACGAAAAGCTCAAACCAAAACAAGAAGTCGACGAAAATTATGCCAAGGCAGCAGCAGCAGCAACAACAGCCGGCTTTGTTTGTGCCCCTAACTAGGCTCGAGGCGGAAGAAAAAAATAAGTAGAGTCTACTTCTGTGCATCGTTTAAACGCCGATCACGTAGCAGACGAGTAAGGAACCAAAAAAAAAAAAAAATACCAATGGAAGAAGCAGTGAAATTGCAGACGTTCTCGAAAAGAACTCGACATTTTTTCGGGCTGAGCGTTAAATTAAAATCGCTGCACAAGCACAGCTGCCAAAGTTTTTAATTTTAATTTCATAAATGCAATGAAGTGCAGTAAAATTCAAATCCAAATCCTGAATTCGAATACGAATCCAAATCGAATCACGGACGCAGGTGGCAAATGCTTAGCGTGGCGGAAATCATTTACAGACGCAGCGCGCCTAACTGAATTTTCCCAGGGGCAATGCACAAAGTTTTTCATACGCCCCGTGGTACGCCCAGCCAAAAGGCAAACGGACCCCCAAATCAAATGTAAAAAAAATGAACGAAAAGAAAAGGCACAAAAAAAGGGGCGTGTATGTGTGTGTGTGTGTGTGTGTGTGTGTGTGTTTGCCAGTTAGTCAGTCAGTTAGTCAGTTAGTCAGCACGAGTTGACGAATGTACGGAAAACCACGTAATGACAAAAAGACCCAAAATACACACACACAAACACACACACACACACACATGGATAGTAAAATATTTTCACGTTTCGCTTTTCACATTTACATGAAGACTCCCTTGCCATGTGTGTGTGCGTGTGTGTGTAAAAAACAATTAACGCATTTCCAGCCAAAAAGGAGTGACTCATGCGGCAGTTGCCTGAAAATTCAAACGTTAGATTTTTTCACGTGCGATTCTGGTGGAAAATGTTTTGCGGCTCTGCGGTAAAGTCAACAAAAAAGTAACGGGGTTTAAGGTGTGCTCGTTGCAATGTGCAGGGGCTGAGTTGTGGGCTCTTCAGTTCATAGCTTAAGGTTGGGGCAACTGACAGAACAAGCCGGAAATGAGGTAAGACACAATAATATGCGTCATAATGAAATGAACTCATATATAAACAAATTTAAATTTATATATAAGAAAATAATAAAATACTTAAAGTTTTATATTTAAATAGAATATTTACATTTCATAAGTTGGTTTGCGTTATTGATTTACTCTTAATAAAGACGACAAACAAGAAATTTAAATAGTCGGATTAAATATAAAACATTTTTTATTTATTTGATTTTTGCTAAAAAAAAACCTGAGAATTATATTTATTAAGCTTAATTAAAATATTTTAAATATTTTTATAAGCAATGCTTTCCCTCAATATTTATAAAATGTCTGCAGAATAGTTTTTCATCCACTTTTCACATTTAAATATGGCAGTTTAAAGCTGATTTTGCACTCACCATTTGCTGTTGATTCTTTGGTTTCTTGACCAGATCGGGCACCTTGAAACTGGTTACGGCCTCAATGACCTCGGCCAGCAGCAGACCATCGCGACAGTCGGCCGAAAGATCGGTGACCTTTCGCTTCGATTTGGAACGCTCCAGATAATAGTTGGCCCAATCCGTGTATATCTGAAAGCACAAAAAAAAAAAATGATTTAAAGGATGTAACAAAAAAATGCAATTTGTTGGCCAAACTAAATGGCCATTAGATGCAGTAATTAGGCATTTTTGGACACTTTCCGACAGCTGCTCATGTTGCACAAGTTGCAAGTTGCAACAGCCACCGGCTGGGTTGGGTTATCAGGAAATCATTAGCAACAAGATTCTCTTGCGCCAGACAGCATATGCACAAAAATATTTGCCAGTCTGCATTCTGCCCTCGACGCAAACAAATTATGCTCCATTGCCAAAAATCCTCTAAAGAGTCGTTAAGAAAATCTGTGCGACAGTCGGTTGCCATCGACGCAACGATGAGTTTTTGTGCAACCATATTTGCCATTCAATTTTAGTAAATATAATTATTGCAGGAAAGGACTTTCGTGGCTTTATCTCAGCAAAGGATATCTTAAAAGCATATGTTGCATGCTGTCAAAAAATAAATGCAACACACAAAATGAATTATTTATATAAGATATTTATATTTACACATCTTGTGAAATGTATTTTTCTCTCAATTATTTTATATGTCATTTCTTTTTAATCTTTTTTTGGCAATTTGCAATTTTTCAGCTTAATTTTTGTGTAAGGAAAATGTAGCAAATACACCTTTTTTGAGATGAATTCAGTTGACAGTTGACAAGTTGAATTTTGCTGGGCTAAGCAAATATTAAAGTTGCTTAAATCTATATACAGAAAATTCACAAACATATTATCTTTTTTTTACTAGATTTAATATGGAACCAAGATTTATGAAATTATGAATGTCGCATTTTCTTGGTCTATTACCAAGTGAGTGGAAAAGTTTTGCAATGTTTTGCTGAGCTGCTTTGTCTTTCGGGCACATCGTTAGCCACATCCTTGCGTAGTTTTTATTATGGCTCATCCGGCTAATTCCCATTTTCTATTTTCTCTCCCATATGCATGGGACAGATTTTATGTTCGCCCTGCTTGGCAATAAAAATAGCTGGCATTGTGCTTTTAGCCCGTCGTCTGTTTGTCTATCTTTTTGCCAAGTTACGACTGAGCTTTGAGCAGCTTGGCATGGGCAAGGGCAGGGGGGGGGGTTGAGTTAGCAACAATGTCCTGGCCTAGACTTTGAGTTAGCTCATGCAATTTTTTGCAGCTCCTCCCTCTCTGTTGGGGGTATTAGGCTCAGGCTCTGGCTTGGACTTTGGATATGGCTTTGGCTTTGACTTGGGCAAAAATAAAGTGAAACTTGCCACTGGCAAAATAGCTAAGCAAATGCAATGGCAAACGACAAACTGTAACTGTAACTGTAACTGTAACTGCAACTGCAACTGTCACTGTCACTGCCACTGTCAGTGACATTGGCATTGGCAGTGGCAGTGGCAACGGCAATGGATATGGGCATGGGCATGGCCATAACGAGTGGCAAAAACTGGCTAAGCCAATGCCGCAAATATGCTGTTGGGGGTCTAACCAAATGTGGCACCCACAAACAACAAACAGCAAACGGCAAAGGAATCGACTGTGTTTCGTGTTTTGGTCCTGTCCTGCTGCGAGTCCAGCTTTGTTTTGTCCTTTTGCCTTTGCTTTTGGCCAAGTCTCGACTCTAACCAAATAGCCATAAACTGTGGAGTTGTCTAGCTTTATAAAGAGGCAGCTGCACTGGCATGTGTTTGTGGCAAATATGCCAGCACTTTCCTCCGTCTCCCCCTCTCCCCCTTTCTCTCTCTCTCTCACTCTTCCCCTCTCTTTCTCTATGTATTTCTCCTTTGCTTCTCTTGAGCACTTCGAATGACAAAATGTGTAAGTAAAATTCAGTTAGTGCTCTATAAAGTGCAGAGTGTGTAATAGTGTTAAGCAATTTTCATTGACTAATCAACTTCATAGTCAATTGGCCCTCTTCTTCTTCTTCATCTTGGTCTTCTTCTTCTTCTTCTTCTTGTCTTGCTTTACAAACCTTGGCATAGTCACGTGTCAATATGCCATTGATATTATCGCAGGAGCCCTGGTAACTAACACAGCGCCCCAGCATCCTGGCACTAAATAATTTCACTTATTTTTTTTATTATAGTTTTTAGTTAGTTTCATTTAGCACATTTTATATTTAATTATATCGAATATTTTAGGAATATTTTCTTTGATTTCATTTTAACACTTTGCACTTTATTTATTGTTGGGTGACTTCTTTTTTTAAATTTTTTCTGGCTGCATCGTAGTACTTTAAAAAAAACTTCACATTGACAAGACAATTTTTTTTTAATTTATTATATTTATAATGATAATTATTAATAGTTATTTTATTTTATGGCAGTGTAAATATAATCAAATACTGGCTCCATCATAGTATTTTAAAAACTACACATTGACAAAAAATTTGTATTTAATTTATTATTTGTATAATGATAATTATTAAAAAAAAATTAATATTTTTTTTTTGTAGTTTCAATATAATCAAATGCTGGATCCATTGTAGTACTACAAAAAACTTCACATTGACCACACATTTCTATTAAATTTATTATTTTTGTTATGATAATTATTAACAAATATTTTATTTCTTTGTAGTTTCAAAAATAAATAAATGCTGGCTTTCTCGTAGCACTTAAAAAACAAACTACACATTTCTATTCAATTTATTATTTTTATAATGTATATTATTTATTAATATTAATTAATTTATTTTATAGCAGTGTGAACATAATCAAATGCTGGCTCCAACGCTGTACTTAAAAAACTTCATTTTTTATTTAATGTATAATTTGTATAATGATAACTATTAACAGTTATTTTATTTCTTAGTACTATGAATATAATCAGATCCAGCACGTTATAAAAAATTTTCAAAATGACTTCAAAGTCCGTTTTATGTTTCCGGTTGAAATGTTGATTGCTGCTATCGACAATCTACCAACTAAATAGCTCTCTCAGCTGTAATAATTTTTTTTTTGCCACACACACATTATCGGGCATTATACACCTTTTTTGTCATATTTATGAGACCCTCGGCACTTTTTGAGAACGTGTATCTACAGCTTCATAAATATAAAATTACCGCTTTAAGCACCATTCGGGTAAGCAAAGTGTTTTTTACATTTTTGTTTCTTGCTGGCTGCTTGCACCATTAAAATGTCAATTATGATAAAGTTTTATTGAAACACCGCAACACATTACGGCTTATCAGTGGGGCCAGGCGGGGCAAGACCCCCCTCCACCCACCAAAAAGTATGCAATAATAATAATAAACATTAAGCTACACATTTTACCCTTTTCAACGGCAGACAACTCTGGCCCAAAAACGAAAAAGAACCGTACCGAGAACGGGTACGGGAACGGAACAAAATGGCGCGTTCGCGAACCGGTCCGTCCCATTTCATATTGTTGCCGTTTGGTACAGGCGTTGAAAGTCACACGCCCACTTGGGCAAACTAATTGAAAATGAAAGTGCCCCTGCAGGAGTGGGGCATACAACAACAGGTTGGCCAGGCCAGGCCAGGCCCGGCCAGTTCCCCGGTTGTTTGTTAGTCCCTTCGGCTCATGCATAATTGGAGCTGACACCCTTGTCAACGGCAGCTCTTCGCAGATTTCGAACGTAAACAATTTTTGTTGGACTGATAAATTTTTAGTTTTGTTGTTGTTGTTGTTGTTGTTGTCCGTCACAGGGACAGCGAAAAAGGGGTTGACAAATCGAGCTGGAAATCAATTTGGTCTAGGCGAAAAAAGGTCAACAGCCATTTGGTAAATGAAAAAGCGCTTACCAAAACAAAACTTGAGACCTGTAAATGCCACGCCCATTTAACAGGAAGCACAGCCCGCCCATCGTTTTGCCCTTATCTACGTATGAGTCTTGTCTTGTCTTGTCTTGGCTTGTCTTCTGTCTGCAGGCGTTTTTGGCGCCAAGAAGTACTTTTGTGAAATGTCAGTAAAATGTCAAAATAAAAGTAATGCTGATAAAAATTTTATAGCTCGACAGAAATGCTTACAAAAAATGCCACTGGGGGTTGTTTCTCATCTTTTTTTGCTTTTCTTCTTTTATATTTTATTCTTGCTCTGTTCGCTTCTTTATCAAATGTTGCGAGTTGAGTACTTTAGTTTATTGGAATTTGCATGTGGCATATATATATATATATATATATATATATATATATATATATATTTATATATGAATGTATATATACACATAAATACATACAACGACAGGTGGCAAAGTGCGGCGAATTCTGAACACAAGAAAATTTATTTTAAATCGAACGACAGCAGTAAAAAAATGGACGATTTATGTTTTATCTTTTGGTTTCCAGTTGCTTAAAACAGCTTTAGATAATATGAGCCTTAAGACGCATTCAGGTGTGTTTAATAACACACAGCAACAAAGTATCTCAATAATCAACCTCTGCAAAATAATAAAGCTAAGCTAAATATTGACAACACATTTTTATTTAATTTATTATTTGTATAATGATAATTATTAATAGTTATTTTATTTTATAGCAATGTGAATATAATCAAATGCTGGATCCAAAGCAGTACTTAAAAAAAAACTTCACATTGCCAACACATTTTTTATTTGATGTATAATTTGTACAAAGATAACTATTAACAGATATTTTATTTCTTAGTACTGTAAATATAATCAGATCCAGCACGTTATAAACAATTTTCAAAAATACTTCAAAGTCGTTTTTTGTTTCCGGTTGCTCTCTCAGCTGTAATAATTGTTTTTGCCACATACATATTATCTCAATAATTAACCTATACAAAATAATAAAGCTAAACTAAAATTATAAAATATGGATTTTGTTTGTATTTTCAGATTAGTATTTCCTTTAATAAACATATCATTAATAGCTTTCTTATTATTTTTTTATGCATATTTTGTAGCCTGGTGTAATCGATAAGATTAGTGAAAGCCATTTGACAACCTGTTGGGTCTAAGCCCAAAAATTGCCTTGATAAGCAACACAACAAGTGGGGAGACACCCTCGATTCGGGATGGAGCTCAGTCTGGCAGTAAAGCTCATTAAATTTGATTGTATTATTGACTCTTATCGCATTTGACCAAAAATGTGCAGCTCTCAATTCGATTTGCTCAAAGTCAAAGTCGATGTTGCCTCAAAGTGAAATCTCTGCCAATCGACACTTGAAAGTAATGTCAAAACAATCTATGCCACCTTTTGCTCCATGACTTTGATTTCATTACCAATCATCAGCAGTGGGAGGGGGGGATGTGGGGGGAATGGCTGCTTTGATGATGAACAGTGCCTGATTGGCGACGTGCTGATGGGCCCAATCAGACAAGTTGTCATGTGTTTACGCAGCAGGTCCAGATCGACTCAGTTCAGTTTTGGGGTGGCAACAGTCAACGACAACATTTTATGTGGCATGTGGCATGTGACATCATTGATATAAACATGCTATAAAAACTTTGAAAACAGTCTTTTAATGGACACTACAACTATTTAGTTAATCCAACTGCTCTTTTTTGATAGCATAACGCAATTTTTATTTACTGATGAATTTGAAGTTTTTTTTATAAAAACAAGCTATACAAAACATTTTTATATACTTTCAAAAAAAGCAAATAGTTTTTACACAAAATTGAAAAGTTTTTAAATTTAGTTGTTGGTTTATTTTTAAATTGCACTTTTTTATTTCAGCTCTTAAAATTCCTTTCAAAAGTTGTCTATATTTTCATATATCTCTTAAAGTTTTTATACATTTCCTACGCTTTGGAGCAATTCCGTTTAATGTTAGCTCTTTGAGCTTAAAGACACGCCCCTCTTTATCTACATAGATATAGAAACGAATAAACTTGGATACCAATTGCCACTATAACCCCCTAATTCAACAGCTAACTAGCGACTGTGCCACTGGCCCCACATTTAGGTGTGTCAAGTGGGCAAAATAGACATATTTATTGGACGCCCACATGGGCCTACAAAAGTGTTGAAAGTCGGAGCAAAATAACAAAAGACGACCACATGCGATGCCTATTTTGCTATGTTTTTGTTCTGTGTCCATTCCATTAATTGGTAACAATTTTTGTCACAATTAATGGCAACTCAACTCAATGTGTTTCGCCTCATTTCATTTATTGTGCCAGACTAGACAGAAGTTGTGGCAACTCCCGCACAAACAACAACAACAACAACAACAACTAATAAAAAATTCTATATATATAATAAATAAATATTTGGGGCATCGCTGTTATATCGTTAAATATATAAACATATATAAAACATTTTTGCTGATAAGAAAAAAACGTAAGCAACTTTGTCTGACAACTGTCACATAAATAAATGATATACATGTATTTTTAGTAGGCAAAAACTTTTTGGCAGGCAGTGTTTTCTGTTTTCTGTCGCCCCGCCCTTAAGATTGTCATGACAGCAAGGTGGTTGGGTGGAGGGGGTGGGGCATGACAGTTTGTCGCATTTAATAATGACAACTCATCAAAAATGTATATGACCTACTTGCGGCGCTTGGCGCTCTTCAAAGATGCCAAAACATAGACAAAAAAAAAAATGAAAGTTTTTGGGGGAAAAAAAAAATCCCCAAAAAACAAAACCGAAACCCAAAATGATTCCGAGCCAAACAAAAGTTGGGCAAAACTTTTTCATCCGGATCTCTCTATGTGTGTGTGTGTGTCTGTGTACAAGTGCCGCTGGCATTTTGTGGCAATTGGATTGTCCTCCTTTTGGTGTGATGATGGTGATGCGAGATGTTAAAACGCTGGCCCCAGCTGAGGCTAAGTGCTCGAATTAGTGGCGGGTGGGGGGGGTGTTGTCACAGAGGACAAAACTCAAGATAATTGAATTCAGTAAGCCAGGCAAGCCGGAAACTGCCTACATATGTGTAATCCTCTGTCCGAGATATTCAATTTGAAGGCACGACCGATTTCAACGATGGATATCCTTTTTTGTGCTTGATTTAATAAATGCGGCAACTTAAATTCAGTTTTGAGACTTCAATTAAATTAAGATATTTATAGCTGCTGCAAACTTGAAGTGACTCTTAATCGAACACTTTGTTGCCACATAAATGAAGTAATTTGAGCGAGATATTTATTGCTTGCTCTCCCTCTCTCTCTCTCTCCCTCTCTTTCTTACTCTTTCTCTCTCTTTCTATCTGCCTTAAACGAATTGTCCTACGCCTCAGTTGCTTGACTAATTTTGCATCAAATCTGCAGTGAAAAAAGCAATTGACCAGTTGACCGCTTGACCAGAGCGCAGTGCCAAATGTCCATCAAGGCTGACCGCAGAGCAGCCACACTGAATAACACACAGATGGACAGGATTCATGTGGTGGGGGCCAAGTCAATGGGCATACGGGCAATTGAGCACAGCTGTTGCTATCAGTACGTGAGTGTAACTGAGTGTGTGTCTGTGTGTGTGTGTATGTGTATGTGTTGACAGCCCTTTGCAACAGCCTACACACACTCTGAATAACATTGAACAATTACCGGGCTTGAAAGCAAAGCACTTTGTCCTGGCTAAATCAATAAGTTGACCAAAAATAGTCGAGAAGGCGACCAAATTTCGCTTTAACGGCTCATGTACCAAACACAAAAGTGAAGTGAAGTGCGGGGGGGAAGCAGTTAGGCATTAAATTTCAACTAAATAAAAAAAAGGTAACAACAATGAAAGGTGAGCATCAAACGTATATTGGAATTTTTCCCCTGTTTTGTTGTTGTTTGTTGTTTTTTATTTAATTATGTTTTCAATTAATTATGCAGCAACACAATTTGTGCGAAAAAGTTTTTTTTTTGTGTGGCAGCGCGTTTATTTAATTACCGCTAAAAGGCGCCAACAAATCAGGGTAGAAAAGTGGGTGGCAGCGGCCAAACTTTTTGCTTGGCTTTTGCTTATTATTATGCCGCACGAAGGGCATGTTGTTAACAGCTGTTAACGCTTTTGCGTGCCGGGCGCCAAGTTAACTGCCATGAGTCACCTGCAATTGACTGTTGCTCCCCTCCCCCCAAAGTGTGTAAGAAACACTCTCGAAATGGGCGAGGTGCTACAATTGCCAAATGCAACGCTTCCTTTTGCAGACATTACGCATACGCAACGTGTGGCGCCAATTGCCTTTGAAAATGAAAGCAAGAGCAGCCGGAAACAATCAAAGTTTGCTCCTGGCTATGCCGAGTTAGCCAACCCAAAAAATAAACTGCCACGTTTGGCACCCTTTGAAGCAGCTTGGTTGGTTCCCTTTTTTCCAATAGCTTCTCGTGCGATTTTAAAGCTGCTTGCAAAGAATCAGAATCAACGCACATAATGTGATAAAAGCTGTAATGGCCACAGCAGCAGAGGGGGGAGAGAGAGCGGAAGGAGTTAAAGAAAAGAAACCACGCGTAGCTAATGGCTTCATTTGTAGTGATGGACAACAGAGGGGTTTCGGTGGTGCCACAACAACAAAAAAAAGGGTTTCGTTTGGGATCCTGTTGCCCGTAAATGGCCACATTATGCGGGTAATATGGAAAAAATCATAAATAATTAGAGCTTTAGGCCTAAGTGAGAATTGTTGTAAATGCATTAATAAATGCGTAAGTTCAATCATGACCTTGTACCCAAAACTGGAGACAAAATCCTATAAAAGGGGCAAAAGTATTACCAAGCAATAAAATATATTTACAATTTTACATATTTGCCAAAAAAAAAAACGTTGGAGTAAGAAAAGAGCAGCTCGACTAGGAAATACCCTGAAGCCAAGGAAGGCTTGCTGATGGTGCTTTTGGTAATCATTATCGATATTTTCTAAATGGGTAGAGTTATCGATAATATTAAATAAACTGATATACGGTATTCTAGAACTTTTATTCTAAATTTGCAGTAATTTGGAAGAATTTTGAGGTCAACTTATTCATAAAGAAAGACCTGGCCGAGGTGCTCGTAGTGCTCCCAGAACTATAACTTTGTCAAAAGTGATCGAATCCTCATAAATCACAGTTTTATAATAATGATTTCAATTCTTCTATAACACTGCTTTTAAAGTATAAATACGAAATTCTTGGTAAAGTTACGCCCCCAAAAATTGCATATACGGAAACCAAAACTATTTACATTTTTTTATAAAGCCAAATTAAAATTAAATTAAAATTGATCCACAGCGAAATTAAAATTAATATCTGCTATTGATTTCAATGTATTTGTTTTAGATTATTTACTTATTAATTGTCATACAATATCAAAAAAAAAATAGAAATTTAATATTTTAAATTATTTGCAGCTATCAAAAATAATTAACATTTGCGACTGCAGTTTATTTGTTGATGGACGTATTCTGGCCTTGTCTATTAGCCACTCCACTGGATTTAACTGTTTTTTTTGCAACTACCGCATAAAAATTGAATTTAATGAACGCCAGATTCGATTATAGCATGCGTCGAGCTGTTTAAAGTGATTTATTAATGACCACGGTGCCATTTATCTCATCATAAATCTCATTTCATAATTTTTTCGTCATGCTTTATTTCATTTCATTATTGTGCTGACAAGAAGTTGAGCGAGGGGGGATTGGGTTGAGGAGAGTAGAAAATGAGGAGGGAATCACCGAAAACATTTTTCCATTTCATTTTAATTTTATTTATTTTTTGGTTTGGTATTTACACTTAATTAACTGCACTTTTTAAGGCACATAAATTCCACTTGATTAAACCATTTGCTGCACTACATTTCTGCCTTTTAGATAAGAAAACAACCCGGCAATTAATTCATTAAAAACTCAATGGCAACGACTACGCGCATTTCAATGAACCGAAAACGCACACGCGATGCTGCCACAAGAACGCGACGGGGTGTGGGCGCAGGGGGCAGACGAAAATGCAGGGCACGCTTTTCTATTTTTTTATGTATGTATTTCACGCAGTACTATTTTCCCGTTGGCGCAAAAGACTCGACGTGCGTGCGATCGGCGAAAGACTGAGAAAATTGTACACAGCACACAGAACTTTTCTCGATTCTCTCCTCCAGTTTGGTGAATCTATTTTTGGTAAAAATACTCGGCAACATTTTCGAAATGGGGAGCAACATTTTCGAGACAACAAACAGCCGCCAAAATAAAACCCAAAATTTTGTATTTCGAATTCTCGTGAAAAACGGAAATGGATTAAGTTGGATTAGTGGAAATGTTGTAAAGGGCATATGAAAATAAAATTATTTGAATAAAGTTCTACTTTCCTACTTTCAGTGAGCTGAGTGAGCAATATGAGATTTTCAATTACTCAACCCTATGTAGAGTTAATACATATAAAATCTGGCAATAGTACACACACAAAAAAATATTTAAATTACAAAATAAACAATTACAATGTGAAAGGGGAGCTCAACGTCGTCTGCCACATGCCAGATGCAAGATGCTAGATGCTAGATGCTCTAGATGCCACAGGCAGCAAGTATCCCCAAAAACAATAAAAGGAAAGTCATGAAGAAAGCATTAACATTTACAATAAACAAGTAAATGCAAAGCCCAACAAGAAGAAGAAGAAGTAGAAGAAGAAGAAGCACAACAATGCATAGTTGTATAAAGAAATCACTCTTCATATGGCTGGGTGGTTGGGTGGTTGAGTGGGTGGTGCGTCTGCAAGGGGCAACACAATGGCCAAGCAGCAGCTAAATGTGATGTGAAATACAATATGAGAGCAAACGAAGTGAAAAGTTTTCAGTTTCAACTTGAGTCGCAAATACGTCTCCCAAAAATTAATTTACAATTCACGAAAAATACAATCCATGGAAAGACAAAAAAAAAACACTTAATCGGAATACAGATATAACTTATGGGGTTGGATCTGAAAGCTTCCCCTAGCCAGTTAATCAACTCGGACATACCCTTATTGCATATTTTCAGACACATTCTTTTGCCAGGCAACACTTTAAGCCATATTAAAGCAAACCCACTGAACCCACCCAACCGCTGGTCCTCCATTTGTGCAGTCAACTGTCAAGCCAGTGTAAAATTAGCTTTTGTAGCCATTAAATGTAAATATATGGCAACAAATTCAAACTAAACCCAGCAGCAACCACGTGCAACAATTTGCTGGCAACATGCAAAGTCATACAACACAGTGCTGGCACAAATATTAGGCAAGCTTCGACTGCAAACTGTAAAGTCATCGAATTGGCATAGGCTTAGTTGGCTAAAGGGGTAAAATAAAATGTAAGAAATATTATATAGATATTAACAATAATATTTAATAAACAAAAATGTTTTCAACACTTTTTTCTGCATAAAAAAAAACAATATGAATTACATCAAAATATGTAGGAAATATTAAATACAAAAATAATTTTTGTGTTGCTCATTCAAAATGAATTGATTTCAACAGTTCACCATTATTTTTATAAATGTCTAAAAAGTTCAGTTATAGATGAGTTACTTTTTCAAAAGGATACGAATATTCAATAAAAATAATTTTAGTAAAATTATATAGTAATAGTATAGTGTGAAACACTTTGTAATATTACTATTTTCTCAAGAGAATAAAAAACTTTCGCCACTTAATGTTATATTCCCTGGAGTTTTGTATTATTTTTGTTGGTTTGAAGAACTACCCACTTTTCTGTCAGCTGGACAGCATTGACAAGAAATGTCCATCTAAACTAGAGAAAACTCAGACATTCCCCCCTTTTTATGGCTGTGCCCCTGGAAACTAGACGACAATTCGAATACATCTAAATATATGCAGCATGTTTTACAGCTGTGGAACTACAACTGCAACTAGAGGGTATTTGCTACCCACAACGCTTGCCACGGTTGCTGGTGCTGTTTTATGCTATTGCCACACGCTATTTTTACAAACAATTTTGCCCAGTTGACAAGCGACGGCGTCAAGCAGCTCAACCCCCAATACCACCCCCCTTCCAGGAGAGACGACATTGAACCACGGAAGGAGGTAAAACACTGAACGGACTGAACATGGCAACTAAGTGGCCTGGATGTCAATGTGAATGTTGACTGAAGTTGACTTTGGAGTGGTTCTGGGCAGTGCGCTTGTTACTCGTTTGTTGTTGTTTGTTGTTGTTTGTTGTTGTTATTCTTAGCAAATTAATTTTTTTTTACTCAATGCAGATGCAAATGGC
Source organism: Drosophila demipolita (assembly GCA_035042405.1). Taxonomy (NCBI): domain Eukaryota; kingdom Metazoa; phylum Arthropoda; class Insecta; order Diptera; family Drosophilidae; genus Drosophila; species Drosophila demipolita. The sequence continues at coordinate 3,786,106 of JAWNLI010000044.1, read as the reverse complement.
ACTTTGCTGTTCCACTTGCTGTTGCAGTTGTTGCTGCTGATGTTGCACTTGCTGCAATTGCTGCTGTTGTTGTCGTGTTGACCTGATGAAGACTAATTGCAGTTAATGTGGCGTGAAAGCAGCGCCATCTATTGCACTAATCGCGCATTATGCTTATGATATATAATTGCATATTACGCCAGATGCACAAGTAATAATCGGCTTACACCCTCTTCACTTCATCCCTCTCAAACCACCCTCATGTGACACTTTAGTCGCAAGGGGCCAGACATATATACAAAATTCTGAGTGAACTGCCACAGTTCTCGCTTAATTAAGTAAACTACTCATGTTAATTAACAACAACAACAAGCAAAGACAAACAAAATAATTTCAAAACGCGTAAAATGTGCCCCAAAAAAAAAAATTGAAAGGGGGGCACAACACTATTTATAGAGGATACCCGAAGAGGCACTTGAGAAATGAAAATTTAAATAAACATCCACCGTCGAAATTAGAAGTCAACAAACTTCAGTCGGGACGCAAAACGCGGAATATTCAAATACCAAGCCAATAAACATTTGAAAACAGCCTGGGAATTTTAATTAATAATTTGATGAGAGAACAAATAAAAATGTCAAAGAAAAGGAGTAATAAGAAACGATGATAAAGTTTGGTAATTAACTATAATTTATACTTGAATAATAAAGTGTTCTTAATAAAAAATATTTATGCTTCAAAAAATATTAATAAATAAAATCTTAGCTGGCCATAAAAAAATATTTGCATTAAGTTTTATTATTATGTTCTTCACAATGGAGTGTTAACTTTCTTCCAGATTTTTTTTCAAAAGTGCATGAAGTATTTTTATGCTGGGGACCAATTAAAACCTTGAACTTTTCGAGGCAACGCCAGAGTTATTGGGTATTCCCCGGCGACATATTAAGGAGATGAGTGTTTGCTATTTTTATATTTATAAACAAAATGTCATACGGCACATGTGCGACAACATTCAACTAGGCGTGTCTGCTGCCTGCCTCCTGCCTCTTCCACAAAATAAATTGCGTCAAGTTCAACGCCGCCAAGTGTCGAAGACAAAATAGGGAACAAAATGTAACTTGCCCCAGCACTAAAAATAAATTATAAAATAGCAGCAAGTAACGTGGTTCGTGTCGCGGCAGCAAAATGTCAGCGTGCCTCATAATTAATTGCAAAAAAAAAAATGAAGGTGGAAGGGGGAAGAGAGCGGCAGAAATAAAAAGGAAAAACTTTTGACTGATCACATGCGGAAGGAAACCGGAAAAATGCCACGACAAATACGAGTAATTTACACTCCCTCGTTAGGACATGATAATATATGCATATATATTTAAAGTTACTTCACATTTAACAAGGGAATTTGTAGTCCTTATTAAAGTGTTTATTTGCAGTTCTCAGTAGCAACCACAAATCCCACATACTTTTATTAAACTGTTCCCCGAACATCAATAAAAACCAAACAGTCGACAAGCAGCCAAAGTGCTGAGAAATTGCACAATTTTTATCATGTCGTTAGCAACATTGTTGCCACTGCAACTTTGCGGTATCGACGAACTCAAGCGTGTTGACAGTTTGCTGCTTACCCCACTACACCACACCACACCACACCTCCCATCCCATCCATCCACTCCAGGCTGCTCCACACTTCTTTGCATGTATTTTAAAATATTTTTTATGTATTCCATTTTTATACACAAACCATGTCACATAATTATGAGCCTCATCATGCAACCAGCCAGCAGCAGCCAGCAGCCACCGTCTGCAGTATTATTATTAAAGCCATTTTATGCGTGAGCATGTTGCAAGCATTTCTCTTTTTTGTAGTTGTTATTGTGTTTCTCTTGTGGTTTCATGATCCGCTAACTAGGGAAAATGTTGCCTCATGGCGCCTGTTGCCCACACCGTTCATCACTCACTGAGTTTCGGTGTCGGCACCCAATCATAAAGTCAATTAAATATGTATAAAATTAATGGCTGCCACAGATGAGCTTAATGAGACGGTAATGCAAAACGGAAAGGGGGGGGAACAGGTGTGCTCTCAAAATAATATGTAGCATATCCTTAAGCCTTAATGCATACTTTGAGCATGCAACGTGAAGCTTATGCTAACAAAATATTCATCAAAATTAATTAACTGTCGAATCTACTACTGATTTAATATTTATAATTTATTTATGCTCCTAGAAAAATTGAAATATTATCGATATTATTATTAGTATTATTTATTAATATATATCAACGCATTCTGGATGTATCCAGTGTCAGGAAACAGATTAATATGTAAATACAATTCTACTCAATACCTTTAAATCTCCAAATTGTTTTCAACTATTTTCATATATCATATTTTTTACTTAGATCATTAAATGATTAGGAATTTCCTTAAAACAGATCCTTCACCATTATCCACATGCAATAAAACCCAGATTTTTTTTAGTATATATATTATAATATATTAAAATAAAAATGAAAACCCAGCTAATCAAACAATTTAAATTTGTTAGTACATATAATTTTTTAATTTCAAATGTTAATTTCTATTAGCATATTAAGCATATTAAGCTGAACATATATATTCAATTTTTAAGTAGTACTTTGTTGGCTGTCGTTGCGCTACTTACGACCCTATTATGGCCAACAAGGCCATCACTAACGGTTCAATGGGCAACGTCTCGAAATCGGCTTACCTGCAATGGGAGATAAGTTAAGAAATTAATATTATGCCTCTGCTTATTGCCAACAAGTAAATACCAAAGCTATTTGCAGCTCAGTTAAATATGAAAAATACCAAGCAAATTGGGGGAATGGGACTTTAAAATGATGCGACTGGGATTACAGGCGACTTATGTTACCAACAACAGCAACAAGAAGGCAAATATAAACAGCAATTAGCCACAGATTCATAATGATGGCCGCCTAATTGACTAGGCCAAAAGTTGTTGCCAAATAGCCAAACATAAAAAAAATTTAAAAGCCATTTCAAGCATTTGCTATGAAAATCTGGCTAGATAACTTGAGAGTCTCGAATTCCGTATAAAAAAAAAATGGGTTAAACGCTGCCCAGCTGGTGGAATGATGATGGCATATGAGAGCGGGAGATCTGGGAACCTGTCAGAGCTCAGCTTCCTGTCTAATACTCTAATATCCGTTTTGCTCGTTATCCCTTTCAGTTTGACATTTGTAAGTGGCTGTCAACCGTTTTAGAATGATATTTTTCCTGTCCCATTGTTGATTTTATTCTTGTTTTTGTTGTTGTTGTCGTCGCTCGGCACCTTCTGCTTTCTTCAATTTTCATTTTATTTATATTTTTTGCTGTTTTTGTCCTTTTATTTCGTTGTTGATTTTATTTACATTTCTAGCATTTTTAACCTGACCCGCTTGGAACTTTTTGCAAATACTTTTGGGGCCATGTGTGTGACCCTAAGCAAAAAAAAAAAAACTAAAATACAAGTCACATATTTGTTTGCATAAGCCCCATTCCCCACAAAACGAATTTGTTGCAAAAGGCCAAACAAATTGCTTAAGCTGCCAAACAAATTGTAGAAATCCTTGAGCCACCTGTAAATGCTGTAGATGCTTTGCCCACTTTCTGGCTGTCCTTTTGTTAAACTGATTGCCTGGACTAAATCCACATTCGTTTACACTTTAAGACGACTGGCAACAAATTGCCTAAAAGTCTGGCCAATAAACGTGTCTACATAGCCAAAATATATGTGGCCGATTAAGAGTGTGAAGTTTATTTTAAACACCTTAACACTGGCACAGACAGAGCCAACTAATCCCCTAAATACTTAAGTACGCATAATGATTAGAGCCAAAAGTTGCATTTAGCTCAAAAAAGTTGAGTACATCTTTAAGTTTTTAGTTGCCCTAAAGCAGGGTTAACAGAAATTACATTGTTTTTTTTGGGCGAGTTTTGCATGTGGTTTGGCTGGCTGGTGTTGAATGCCCCGAACAGGGTTGCATAAACAAAAGTTTCTCATTAAAATGGAAACTTTGTTGCATTAGAAACTTCTTTGGCTGCTGTTGTTGTAGTAATCGTTGTTGTTTATATGGTCGCACACACACACCCGCACACACACAGACATGTCTGGCTGCTCCCAGCGATGCGTCGAGTGGCCTTAAACTGATAATTGGATTTAATTTTTGAGTAGCCCCAGCAAAACCATTTAAAATTGCATTTCCTTCTCTGATAGTCACACCTAACCCCAGACACAGGACAAACTAGTCCAAAATATATATATATATATATCCTTTTTGTTAGCACTCCTTTTGATCCTGCCGTCCCCAAAAATGGCAGGTTTTGTGTGCTATGAAATGATTTTGACATGTGCTTGTTATAACAATGCTGCCACCAACCCAAGCCACAGCCACAGTCGTAACTGGGTGCCGTAAATCCCAGTCCTGGGGGGACTCTCTCAACCCCGTGTGTCGCATAAATATTCATTTTCTTGACTTGTACGGAAAGGGGTTGGCGCCCGCCTGGCTACATCAAATGCGTGTTATATAATCCCTCTTATAGCTGGGGCTGCTGTTGCCACTGCTGCTGCTGGGGCTAATTTTTAATTTTTATGGCTCACATGCTCAGGCCTCAGACCAAGCTCATAAAATGAATAATTGCCACTTTTTGGCTCCAGTAGCTTTTGGACGCTAATAAAGAGACTTCAACGAGGACTGCGACGGCGACGGCGACGGCGACTGCGACCCTTCAACAAATGGAGATTAATTTTATTATAATGTTCACTGGCAACGAGACTTGGGAGGGCGTGCCCACTCAGCCCAGTCATATGAGTGCAGCGCTAAAGTGGATTTTGGGGCAGCTGCCTTACCCCAATTGGGCGTTAAATTAATTTGGGGACACGGCTGCGATGGCATAAAGGGCCAGCGCAATTTTGTTTGACCAGCGCTTTGTGCAAGTGGATACTTGATTACATTCAATGGGGTTTACGGATATTATGACTACACACACACACACACACACACCCACACATACCCAAGAGTACGGGAATAAATGGAACGTTTTACATATTTGATTTTCGATGAGGTTTTTATAAGCGAAGCTAATCAAAGGGCTCAACGTTTAACGGACTGAGATTCTGATGTGTTGATTGAGTTAACTAATTAATTATTATAAAGAGTGGAAAAAAATTTAAAATATTAAAAATAATTAACATATATATGATGTTAAAAATAGTATAAGATTTACTTTGTGATATATATAAAATGTTATATTATTATTATATGTTTATTATATTATTATTATATATTATTATATTATTAACAATTTTTAAGTAGTCATTTAAATTATTTTTTTCTTTAAATATATTTTTATTTGTTAAGTATTTTATTTATTTTCAATTGATAAATTTGCTTGAGTCTTAATATATATACAAAATATTATATTTTGAACATTTTTAAGTAATCACTTGGATTACTTTTAACTTTAAATACCTTTTTATTATTTAAGTATTTTATTTATTTTTAATATATTCAATTGTCAAATAAGGATTATCATATCAAATTGTATATTTTTTATATTTTAAGCGATTTTCCGTTAAAAAAAACCACTAGAATTTTATTTTGGATTGTTTATTTACTGCAGCACCCGATCAGAGCACTTTTTCGATATGTCCATGTAAATCTATATCAATATGCCCAGCAAGAAGCATAAATCCAGGCACTCGAAAACAATCATACGCCTGAGTCAACAGCTACATGAGGGCACAGGAAGGGGGGAGGTCGGCGTCTCTCTTTGACAGGTCGATGGTGCGACTGCGACTGCGACTGCGACTGCGACTGGTTTTTATGCATAAATCACTTTCACTTGTTTACACAAATAGGCGCTGGCAGAGAAGAGTGGCTCGGAAATACACAAAAACACTCCAATCTGCCGCTGGAGCTTAACGTAATTTTCAATTTTTTTCTTTTCGCCAGAGTAGCAAAAAGCAAACCCAAAACATACACAACACAAATGGGGGAGAAGCGAGAGAGAGAGAGATGTGATAGGCTGGAGTAACGGGTCAGCAGCTCAAACACACACACACACTACACAACACAACATACAACACACACACAAGCAGAGCCGGGGACAATGATGAGTTCAATGCGAACCCAACATTGCAGGCAGTTCCCAATTTACCCAAAGCCCACACAAATATTGAAAGGGAATAATAACAACAGTTAAACAAACAATGTACCGCCTGTCCGGGTCACGTTTCAGGGCTTAAGCCTAACGAACACGAGAAACAGAGAGATAGACACATCGAGAGAGAGAGAGAGAGAGTTTGGGAAAATATATATTTACAACACATTGTGCAGTTTGTATAAACAATTTAAGCGATACTTTTATTTATTATTATTTTTATGCCATCGCCGCAAAATGTAAAATTAATATGTAAACCGCCCACTGTCCCACACACCCCCCCAAGTCAATTGCCAGGCTACAAATATTTTACTGCATACTTTGAGGGCGGCCGAGTTTATAAGCTGCTTTATGCGACTCACACAGAATCTGAGCAAATAATTAACTACAATCGACCCCAACACCAGCCCCCCCCCCCAACCCACCACCTTCCTGCTTACACCAATCTGGCCAAAACTTAGCCGTGCGGCCAATTATGCTGATGGCCCAATAACACATTTGGCTCAATTAAATCAACACACGACCGTTTGCATTAAAATAAATAAACAATGAGCCAAAGAACCAAACAACAACAAAAGTTTTTTTTCGGCCTACTGTCGAAACCAACGGAAAAAAAAAACCAAAAAAAATAAACAACTTTGTCTAAAAGTTTTTCCCAACTCAAACTTTGCCGGCTTTAAGCAGGGCATCTCAGATCCCATGCGTGTTGCCAAATTATCTGGGGAAATTATTTTTTAACACGCACCAAACACAAAGCGACAAATAGGCAAATTGTTGGCATGCTCTATGGGTATATCTGTGGGCGTGGTAATGGAATCTAAATAAGATTTATTTTCTTCTGGCCTGTGAGAAGTTGTTAATTAGAGCTCTCGAAGTAATTTTTATTTACTTTGTATGTTTTTTTTGTATAATACGCATTTTCTTCATTTAAAACATATTTATTTAAAGGGAAGCAGCGCAGAAAATCTTGGAAAAGTAGCTTTAATAGTCTCTAACAAGAAAGAACTGAAAGACAATCCGATAAACTTATAGATAAAATTTAATAACATGACAAATATTGACGCATATATAGAAATTAATTATGTTCTTGCTTAGTGTTTTTATACAACTTTCACTCTGAGTTCTACGTTTTTTAATGTGCATAGAAATGATTATTGCTCCCGCTTTATATTATATGTTTCAGTTTTATTAAAAGTGACTCTTGTTGTTATTTTCGAATAAATGTACTAATATTCTTTTAATATATTATTATTTTTTAAATTAAACAATCCATTTCCCAATCAGACGAGCATACAATATACTTCACAGACTTATTATATTTCAAGTTGTACTTTTATTCCAGGCAATGAAAATGTATTTTTTATCTACAATCTTAAGCACAAGCACAAACTAATCATCAAAGGATTAAAGAAACTTAAATATAAGTTTAAGTTATTTCTTTCTTTCTCTCTCTCTCCTTTCGTAAACATTCCAACAGGCGTTAGGCTAATGTTTATTTGCATTTGCATTTGCCTGTTTTTTTTTTGGGAAGGATGTTTGCTGAAATTCCCAAAATTGTTGACTATTCGTGCTAGGAAATTGACCAAATAGAATGCCGTTAATTAACCCGCCCAACAGTTTTAAGTGGTCTGTGCCGGCAAAGCAAGCAAAAATATTTGCACTACAATTTGCCAAGACTAACTAACTTGGCTAAGAAGTTGAGTTAAAGTTTCTGTTTGGGTTTCAGTTGTTGCTTCTCAAAACCGGAAAGGAATTGAAACGCAAGTTTGCGTTTCACTTGGCCACAAATCAGGGCCAGCCTAAATACAAATAACCAACTTAAGTCGCATTTTTACGAGCTTTTCATAAGTTTTGTACTATTTTTAGTTGGCACGCAAAGTAATTTTTCAATTTTATGCCATGCTGATGGGCATTGCACGATTTCCGCTGACTTGACAAATCGTGCCAAAATGAAATATAAGCCTATACGACGAAAGTTTTTTGTGGTTTCGGTTAGTCCTCCGGCATTAACTACGTGAGCATGCTACCAACAAGAAGCCGCAGGACAACAGCCCAGCAACTGTGCTGGGAATGGGAACTGGAGCTGGAACTGGAGGAACGGGAGGTAACTGGTAACTGGTAACTGGTAACTGAGCGACGAATTGGACGATGATGATGCGGCACAAGCGACGAACAGTCACCGCCTTTGGGAGCTGCACACGCCTAATGTGTTTAGGGTTTGCGGCTTACACTTAAGTGAAATCAACGTAAATGTTGCCGTACATCAAGGAGCAGGACAACGAACCACGAAAAGTGCCTAGCCGACCAGAAATTGCTCTGCAAACTTGATTAAATAGGCAGTTTAATTTATATCTCTTCATACTTTTCTCGCCTTAAATATAGACTTATAATAATACAAATATATACATCATTTCGTTTTTGATTAATATTTTATTTCTCAGTTTTGATTTAATTTTTAATTTTGTGTAGAAATTAGAATTTTACTTAATTCTTTAATAAGACTATCGAATTATTATAAAAATCACTCACTTTTGATTTCTACAAAATTATTTTCTATATTCCTTATTAAATATTATATTTTAAAAAAGTTTCGTTTCGACTGGTTTTTACTCCATAATCCCAAGTTTAATCTTCTCATAACATCAACTTTTTTTCATGGCATTATTGGCCTCAATTTATTAAATTTGTTCCCCATATATGAGTTATATATTTTTGAATTTATGGGGTGACCAATACACGTGTCTTTAAGATTATTTCCGCCTCAAATGAAGGCAATTCGAATTTGACAATCAACTTTCGAGCTTAAATACGCAACAACCCTTATAGCAAAAGTCTTGGAAAAACCTATACAAAGTGGTTTGTTGTTTGTTATCAATTCCGAACATCGATTTTTAAGGAAAAGTTATTAAGAAATAAAATATAAGATATATAAAACCACATAGGAAGTCATTGGCATTTATGTCGTTAATATTTGAACAGGATAAAAATATTAAATACATGGAACTGTAAAGAAAAGTATATTCCAAAAATATATAAACTTATTTTATTGCCATGATCCATAGCTCATGGACCCATGCCGCCTTTAGTTACTCTTAAACGTAATCTAAAATAATGCGGCGTAGCAAGAAATCACAGCAAAAGGGCTGCCGCCGTTCAGCAATCCATTCATCACGAAAGAAAACGGACGCCCAACCGCCCAACCAACCAGGCACCCCATCCACATGCCGGGAGAGCACCCACCCGCAATCTTGGCTGGGTCTGAAAAAGATGAATGACTTGACAAATGCGCTGGTCATGAATCAAATATCAATTTGACAAGCGCCAAACGAAGTTTTAGTAGGAACCACGTGCACTCTGTCCAGGAGGAGCTCAGGTGCTGCGTAATTCGCTTGGCTTTGTTATTTCAGTTGCTGCCAACTTAATTCAATTTAATTGTGGCCAGCGTGTAAATGACGCCAGTCAGCCAGCCGGTTAGCCGGGCAGCCGGGGGGAGTTGTGGAAACCATTTTGATAAGCTCAAAGTTGAAGTTTCGCCCGGGGCAAAGATTAATGAAAACTTTTTCGACGGCTCGCCGTTGCAATATTGGCTCCTGGCTGCTGGCTGTTTATTAAGTTTAGCTGCAACTTAGATTGCCTCTCAGCGAGTCTGCAATTTTGGTGTTGTCAAAACTTGACGACATTTCATTAACACACAGTGCAACAGAGTTGTGGCAGTGGAGGTGGAAGTAGTAGTAGCAGTGGCAAGGCTGGGATCAAGTCGCGTCTGGGGGATTTGCATGTTAAAGATACAAGCACACACACACACACACACACTGTGGCACACTCTGGAGTGCCCCCAAAGCGTGTTGCACATTAATTATAAACAAGACAGCAGTCGAGGCTGTTCCTCCCCAGGGCTAAGTAAACTCAATCAAGTTGATTAATAGTGTGCGACTGCTCTGAAATCTTCGCGTCACTTGCCAGTGTCCCCCACTCAGCGAGCAGATGAATGCAAAAGCAAACAATTAACCAAACAAAAGAGTCACCTGTCACCTGGTCTCCCCTCAAACTCCGGCAAAATGGGGCATAGAACATTTCATTCTTTATCTGTGAGCCAGACCAGGCACTGGCTTAACTCATGCAAATAGCCAACTTCCTGACTGTCATTGAACGGCGTCTTTCATTTTTATTGCCTCTGACCAAAAAACGGAAGTTTCGAGCGGACGTTGCAACGGCAATATGTTGCAAGTCGATAGCAGCTGGTATGCAGCACACCTCTGTCTGTCTCCCACTCCCGCCTCCTTTATTGCCATGCAAATCTATGCCAAATAGAGCAACATTTATGCAATGCAAACGCCTCATACAAAAAACTGTAATACCTTTTGACTAGTTTTTCTACTCCCTTAGCCAATGTGTGCACCCTCCCAGTGTGCCCAGATCCGCTCTTGAATGCTAACATAAAAAAAAAATACAAGCAGACTTTAAATGGTGTCAGTGCTGCGAGAGTTGTTCGATAAGTTTTACATTTATGTAAAGTTATTTAAAAGCATTAGAAAATATTCGTAACAAGTAAAGATATTTCAACAATCGATGTCTTAAATAAATAAATTATATTTTGGATTCGTTAAATTTAACATTTAAATGATATTTTCCAAAATTAAATATGAATTGTGAATATTGATATTTTTACTAATCTAGACTATTTATATATATTTATTTATATATTTTTTTGTGTTTTTATGTTCAATCACATTTACTTATTTTAATTATTGATTATTGTTATTATATTTACACATTACATGTATTATATCCGCAACAGCTAAATATATATGTAAAATCGGAGTCTTCAACTTATTTATTATATTTTGAGTTTCTTACAATCTAACATCTAATTCATATTTCCCAAAACAAAATATATATTGCATAATATTGTTTATTAGATTAAACTATTTTTATATACATTTATTTATATATTTTTTTACTTTAGCTGTTTTTAATTGTATGATTATAGTTATTATATTTATATGTATAAATATAATTTTTTTGTGTCTTGAATAAAAAATTAAAGTTTTTCTACCCACGCCTCGAATAATTCGAGCTGCCCAATGCAACTCTTGTTGAAGCTGCATGGCTTAAAAGCTTTCAAGCTTTTTGGGGCATCATTTACAGTAGCAACGTGGTTTTTTTTATTCAATATTTAAATATGGACGCAAATGCCACAAAGAGCGAAACGAGTTAGCTACGAAGCGAAAACGCATATATAAACTATGCGAAATTTTGCAAAGTGAAATGGAGACGGAGACGAACACGGAAGGAGACGACTAGAGTTGGGGGGGGGGCGCAATTGAGTGCGTGTGCCACAACCAAGTTGCAGTTGCAGCTTATATCGCGCAGCTCAAATGTGACCAGCTTAGTTGTGGCCAACGAACCAAAACCAGTTGAAATGTGGCTTGTATTATTTAAAATTCCCTCTACGTAGGTGTACTCACCCCACTCCCTACCCCCTACTTCCCCCTTGCAGCTCATTAGAGTGCTGCTGACACATTTCTGGCTCTTATTTTTAATGGAATGCCATTTGCTATTTGTCAACACCCGCTCCACACATTTTTTTGTAACTATTTCAAGCATTTTATAGCTAAAAGAGCAAACTTCTGACAACACCTCGCCCCGCGCACCCGCAACAGCCACCACACCCGCACTGCTCGACGTAACCATCAATTTCTAATAATGTAATTTTGTAAACATCATTTTGTAGCAGTCAGCACAACCCCAAAAAAAAAAAAACAAATGTAAGAAAAGTGTGGTGGTTGCAACAGCTGCTCTGCGCTGAGTCCCCTTTTGGCATTCCAACTTTGATCACGTGCCAAACGAAAATTTGCATTGTGGCAAGCACTTAAAAAAATAATCGAATTGATGGAGAGAAAGCCCTAACGAAGGCAGTTAAACAAATATTTGCTAGTTGCAAATGCAGCAAATGCAGCAAATGCCAAAATGATGAGACACAAGCGTAAACCATACTCAATTACTGGCCATGACACCTTGCAACAAAGCCAGCAACTTACTTCAGCTCTCTAAAAAAAAAAAAGGGGCACAAATTTGCCACCCTCGCTCGATTCTACAAAATACAAGCCAAAAACATTCGCACGCAGTCTTTGAAGAAAATTGGGTTGATGGAGGAGGAGGAGGAGGAGGAGGAGGGAGTGGGTGTGGGTGTGGTGCTGGTAAATTTAAGTTGTACCTTAAGGGTGAACCATCATTTCCACATTTCCATGGGTGCAAGAAATTAAAATCTAATATCACAGCTCAAAGCATAAATATTTGTTATACTTTGGCACAGATCAGACCAGTAGCTCAAATGCTGATGAGGCTGCTTTCTCTCAGCCACCCCCTCTGGTGGTGACTGCTGGCTACAACCCTGCTGCATAGTACAGGAGGGAGGGGGAGGCATTGGTGCGTGGGCACAAAAACAAATTATTACACACTCCAGGCAGAGTGGAAGAGTGGAAGGTAACTGCAACGGACAGTGAGATTTTTCGTAGGCATTGGCAACCTGTGCAACAATTTCCCTTCAGATGCTGCTCGCAAAGGCAAAAGGCTTCTGTTTTCCGTTTTCCGTTGTCTGTTGTCTGTGCACCCAACAAAAACAGTAACAACAACTCCAACAACAACAACAACAACTCATTTTGGTCTTTGTTGTTTAGCCTTTTGTTTGGTGGTTGCAAGCAGTAGCCGTTGAAGCGAGGGCTGCCTCTGAAGTCATCACTCAAATGTTCAATTCTGAGTTTGAAACAATAACATCGATCAAGCATCGCATTTGCTTTTGTTGCACTTATAAAAGTCACGTCTGCATTCAGTTTTGATTGATTGATTAACATGGATTATCGATTTGACATAACTATATTTAGATTATGCCAATTGACTTGTTATTAATTTACTTTTTAAAATCTCTTTTAATCTCAGCATAAGTTTCCCTTAACAACTAAATTTTTATTGCAACAATTCAAATTAAAAGACTAAATTCTACCTCTAATTTTCTCAGACTTTGTTTATATCAAAATTTATTATTATCAATTTGAAATAACTATATTTAGATTATCTCAATTGGCTACAAACTTATTTTTTCAAATCTGTTTTTTTTACCATAGCTTTTAAGCTCAGTATATATTTTCCTACACAACTAAACTTTATATCGCAACAATTAAAATTCAAAGACTAATTTCTACTTATTATTTTCTCTGACTTTGTTTATATCAAATTTTAGTATTATCAATTTGAAATAACTATATTAAGATTATCCCCATTGGACTGCCATACAATCATTTTTAAATCTCTTTTTCTACTATAGCTTTTAGTCTCAGCATACATTTGCCTACACAACTAAACTTTATATTGGAACAATTAATATTCACTGTTTAATTTCTACTTATTAATTTATTTACTTCGATTTTGTTTATATCAAAATCTGTAATTTTATTTCACTAACAACTCGAGCAACTCTCTTCACAAAGTACTTTTTGCATTTTTGTGCCTTGCACAGACAAAATGTTTAGGTTTCTATGGTCTACGGCAGGTCTATCACAGGTAGACAAGGACTCACCCTGAGGTAAGTTAATATTACCCTTATTGTTTGTTTTTTTTTTTTGTATGTTTTCCTTTGAGAAATTTTTAAATTTGATTTTAGTTTAAAGTCGATTATGAGTACGTCAAATCTAAACACACATCAGGCTGCAACTGACAGATGCTGGATTGTAATCGTAGATGAAAATTCATTTAGTCTAGGGCGAGATTGATGACAGCATACATTTGCGCAAAAACTCTTTGAAATTCAATATCCGTAAAATGCAGTTGGCCAACATGGAAGTCTGCTTTGGTCGGCAGCATCCCTTGCCGAGGCCAATACAAAATCAATTATGGGAAAGGACGCGGCTTGTGATGTGTGTATGTATTTATATGTACATATTTATATATATATATATATATATATATACATATATCATTGTGTGCGTGCGTGTAAAGCAAGTTCTAAGCCTGTGTAAAAACCCCTGTAAAACTATAAATGGCCGAGATGTCGCCCGACATAGGCTTAAGTGTGTTTGACTGCGGCTAATATTTATTTCCGGCAAATAAATCCCAGAGCATGTGCACAACAACAGTCCCGAGTTCAAACACCCCACCACACACACACACATTTAGACTCACACACAAGCAAAAGGGATACGCACAAAAAAAAAGGAAAAAGGGAAAAAAAAGTAAACCAGGTTATTAATTTCACAGGACTTTCAGCTAAGCCCATGATATTTTGCTCCCCAGTCTGTGGCATTAGTTTTATGGTTTTTATGCCACAGCGCCCCCCTCCCCCATGCTAAGGTTATTGATAGTCCCAATCTTTGCTGGAGGGGGGTAGGTGAGGGGTCGTCACATCATAAATTCTCATGTTTGTTTTGTTGTTATAACTTTTATCACCAGGTTACGCAAAACTCCAAAAACCAAAGCGCATTTATTTCAGGCAATTATTTGCTATCGTTTTATTTGTTGTTGTCTTTACTAATTAGTACATTTTCTACAAATGCCAGTCATTTGTTTTTGTCCGTTTTTTTTTTTGACAGCTTACTGAGCTAAATATTTAATGCCACTCATAACTATTTTCACAGAAGAAAACCCAACTCGAAAGCTTAATCGAAAGCATAACCATTTGCAAAATGCATAACTTGCTTTGCATATATATATATTTTGTGGTATTTTCATACATTTTTCTTATTTGCCTGCTCAAAGTTATGCAAACAATATTTTAAGAACTAACCGAAAATGAAGCATGCGCAAATTGTAATCAAGCAGGCAACGCATTATGTTAATTCGTTTTGCAGTTTTATATCATATATTTATAATAATTAATATATTAATATATATAATATATTATATATTATTATTATTATATTTAATTTCGAAATATTTTTTTGTACTATGTATTTATTTAAATATTTAAATATATTATATGCCGTAATAAGGTTTTTACTATGCATTAAACACTTTAATTAAATAAATCATATAAGAAATAATAAGCTTAGCAATCATTACAACAAAATAAATCGAATTTTTTCCAGCTGTCATTAGTAAGGGTATCTAGGCAACACCAAGGTAAAAAAAAACTCTGCACAGTTTTTTACTGTTGTCTTTTTGCTTGTTCACATTTATAAGCTGTGCAAAGAAATCTTTGCCAGGGCAACTTTTATCCCATTCTTCAGTCTCTCAGGCAATGGCTGATGGCATCTTTGTCTCTCTGTGAATGCTTTTTTGACTTGTTTTCTTTTGTTTTTTCTTTCTTTCTTTTCACTCTGCCCTGATTTATACGCCATGTTTTCTTACCTTTCAGCTGCACAAAGCGCTGTGCAAATCGTTATGCCCGAAGGCAATGCAAATAACTAGGCAACTTGCCAGGAGGATGGCAAGGAGGTAGGGTATCAAAGGGGTGGTGTGCTGGTGGTGGTGGTAAAATCGTATTTAAGAAATCTGAAATGCAACAATGCAATCATTTTGCGTGTTTGCGCATAGTTTTGTGCGTTGACTTTGTGCTTCAGCTGTTGCTTGACTTGCAAAATTAATTGCATACTTTGAGGCTAACGGCAGCTCACAAATACGTCATGCACGAAAAAAAAATATAACTTTTTAATTAGTTAGTTTGGCAAACAAACAACAACAACAGCAACCACAACAAGAACATCAAAATTAAGTGCAACCATGCGGCAGCGTTGGCCAACAGCAAAATTTAATAAATTAATTTGCCAATAAGCCAAACATGCGCTTTTTTCCGGGCTGCAGACGCCTGCCAAAGCACTTTTAAATATGCATTAAGCGCCAAAAACTATGCAACAAAATCCACAACAACAACAAGAAAAACAAAAACTGCACCAGAAAGCTGGCAACATCAACGGGGCTGGACCAAAAGTGCCCAGCGAATGGCCAGAGTTTACAGGCTCCACCTCCCTGTTAGTAGCTAAAATTATGGCCACAATTTTTCACAGAGGCCGACAGCATGTTGAAGTACATTGTGAGAAAAGAAAAGAGGGAGAGGTAGAGGGAGGGAGAGCCATTGAAAATGGTATAACTGTTGAGGAAATTTAAAATTAAACTAAGCGTTTCGATTATGCCACAAGCACAAAGATTTGCTTTCAACATTCTTATGCACTGAGAAATATGTATCATAATTATTGACAGAAATGCATTAAATGTGATTAACAGTTTAAATGGTTAATTGACACAAATATTATAAATTAAATAAACTAATCTACAACTGTTTGTAACTCTGAAGTGAGAAATTTAAATGTTATAAATATTGAAAGATTGCCAAGATTCGATTTAATCAGTTGCCATATTTGTCAGGGAAATCTAAACTATTTACTAATATTTCGAAAGGCAGTCTTTAAAACAGTAACAGTAAACCGATAATCTTGGACCTAATTACTGTATTCAGTGAAAAAATCGTACATATACCCAGATATGGCATGATCGCTATTAACCTAGGAAAATTAATCGCCTTTGAGTCTAAAATTTCTGCCATACGCTTGAATAAACATGGCTATTAATGCTGATCAAAAAAATGTATATTCTTTCAAGTTTTTAATTTTTAGAAATAACAAATAAAATGTGCTCTGTTTTGTTACTAAACTTAACTGAAATGGACATTATCAGAATGAAATAATAATATTTCCAGTTAGTGATCGACTTTGCAAAGCATTTCTTTGCTTAAAATATATGTCAAAATATTTACAATCTACCAAATTGAAATATATATTGAAATGTATATTTCTAAACCTAAATTACTTGCCACTTACTAATGTGGCATACAAATCTGTACTGCGCCAAAGACTTCATGAAGTGCTGGCATTAAATACCTATAGCAAGACAGAGAGGGAAACAGAGTAAGGAAAAGAGAGAAAGAGACACAGTCTCTGCACGCCAAAAATAATGTAGAATTTTTCAATTGCATTCGCAGCTTTACCGTTCACACTTTAGCCGTCTATTGCTGGCCGGGAATGCGTCCTTCCGTCCGTGTTTGCTACTCGGTTTGAGTGCTGTCTACGGCGTCTCTGACATGTTTTAAGCATAAGTGCAACGCATTTAGCTGTCAGTGGTGTACGTTCCTCATGGTCTGGTCTGGTCTTGGCTGACTGCCTTTAAGACCTGGAACAGGGTGGGCTAGTGGGGCACAGCAACAGGGCGCACATTCAGTGGACCAAACCAGGCCTGTGGCAAACGCGTTGCTGATAGTGCCAGCCAAATTGAAAACTTAAAGTCTAGCAACAAAATGTTGGCTTGAATTCCCAGTTGAAGGACAATATTCACGACGTCGACGTCGTTGTCCTCGTTGTCCTTGCTGCATGTGCATTAATAACAGCAGCCTCCATTAAACGGCTCAGTTCCTGTTTGCATTCTGCACTTCATCTGCACAATTCCGGCTGAACAAGAGACAACAGTTGGTAATGCGGCCCAGCTGGCCAGAAAATGTACGCACATATTTCTACTTATGTGCATTATTATTTTTTTGTTCGTAATGAAATTATTATTAAAACCAACGAACTGGCAAATATATGGCGAACAGAGAGAAATTAATTATATATATAAAACAGCAAAATATTGTTGCATTTAAAGTGCAGCTTTATTCAGCTCCAACTCTAATATCCTGCGGGAGACACGTCCTGCAAATTGACAGCTGCATTTCGAATGGCAGTCGCTTATCGGCTCAGATACATAATTGCAATGTGTTTTTTTTTTTAAATTTTTTTATATATATTTTTTTTGTAATGCACATGGCATTTATTTTAAATAGTTTTGCGCAGAGTAAAACAAAACTAATTTAAATAAATAACTTTAACGTTTTTTGCACTTTTAAATGTTGGGCATATTGGCTATAAAAATATGTGTATTATATCAAACAATAATGCAATAATTATTTGAAGTTAAAGAATTAAGAGAAATACTTTTAATTGAAAGAATATTATTAAGAGCTGTATACAAATATATACCGCATTTTGCTAAATACTTATTTATAGTTCAAATATTAAGAACAATACTTTTAAATGAAAGAACAGCATTTAGAGCTGTAGGCAAATATATTCAGCATTTTGCAAAATGGTTATTTATAGTAAAGAATTAAAAAAAAACTTTTAATTGATAGAATATTATTAAGAGCTGTATGCAAATAATTTGTGAAATTTTCCACATAATAATTTGTAGTTTAAGAATTAAGAAAAATACTTTTAATTGCAAAAATAGAATTTAAAGCCGTATGCAAATATTTTCAGCAATTTGCTTAGTATTTATTTATAGTTAAATAACTCAGAAAAATATTTTTAATTGAAACAATAATATGTACAGCTTTGTAGAGCAACTGCTTGTCGCATGAAATAAAAAACAATCAGATGGAATTTTTTTTTTGTAAATTACTCAACATAATTATGCACATATGGCACTGGCAACGTGGCATTTCACATGCTTTTCGGTGGCTGCAACATCCGGCGCCACATTATTATAAAGTGCACATTGAACATTTATGGACAGTCATAAATCAAAAAGTTATCGAAATAAAAGCCAGTGTAGATAATCGCCCCCTCCCCCCAACCCCTCCCACGCACTCCGGAAGGGGCGACACTTTTTACAACTTATTGGACTAATCAGTAATCAGAGGCATGAGAAATGCGATGCAATAACAGTACATTATGAAGTAAGGGGTTTGTCCGGCTAACATAAAGTAGCACGCGACACGCGACTTACAGCCGCACTCCTCCCTTCGTGTCAGCCTCTCTTCTCTACTTGCGAAAATAATTTCGGGGGCGCATAAACAAAGTTGGGTGCATGGCAACCCCAGTTGAGAGAAGCAGCAGCAGTAGCAGCAGCAGCAGCAGCATTAGTGGCAGCAGCTGTGGTGGCAACCAGGACGACAACGTCCGACATTTGACAGCTTAGCGCCTTGCGCAACCGTTTCGTGGCAAGCGGCTGGATGGTGTGTGTGTGTGTGTTGGGGGGGGGGCAGGAATCGAGGGGTGCTGTGGTAGCAGCAGCATGTCAACGTCTGTTTTGTTGTTTGGAAAATTGCATGCCTGAGTGCCGTTGCAATTTGCAATTGAGTTCTTTGGCTACAAGGCACACACACTCACACACACACACACACTCCCGTATCAGTAAAGTACCAAAGTACTCTATCTCTCGCGAGGATTACCCACATGTGGGTGTACTGGCCACAGAACATTCTGTTAGGCCCAAACACAGAGCTGCCAAGTGAGTGTCGTCGGAGCTGTGCAAATTTATGGCCAAGTGGAAACGAGTCATGTGTCGCTTTGCATAAATTGCTCGACTTCTGTTTGGTTAGAATTAATGAGTGCGGGAAGCGGGCAGTGGGAAGTGGGCAGAGGAGCATAGGAAGCACTCTAGATAACATTTGAAAACGATAAAGAACTTGCAAAGAGCTCTAAATTTAAGCAAGAGTTGAGAAATATTTGCCGACTGCATTTTGAATACTTTATCCCATCAAAGAGCAACTAAATCTCGCTTGGAGTTAGAAATTATAAGCTTGAAAGCATTATTAAGCTTAATTGGAAATTTATATAGAAAGATGTTTATAAAATGAGGCCTCTTATCGGGAAGATATTTACTGAATTTATAAAAAGATGTACATAAAAAAAGGGCTCTTATCGGAAAGATATTTACTGAATTTCCAGGAAACATACCGTAATAAAACTATAAGTGATCTGTGTTCTACGAAGTAAAGTAGAACAGTACAAAATTAGTGATAGAATAATGGGTCTATAATTATTTTCAACAGTTAATCATAATTGCTACCAGTTTGAGAGGACTAACGAGTTTTCAAAAAATCTTCGGATGCAGTCAAATTTGAGCATTAAAATTAGTAGTAATTATTCAAGTATTCAATCTATTATATTATTTTCTATTCTATTCTATTATAGTCAATTCTATCTATTTACTTAAAAGCCATCATTAAAATTAGTAGTAATTATTGTATTCTATTCGATTCTATTTTATTCTATTATATTTTATTCTGTTCTATTCTATATATTCATTTAAAGCCAGTATTAAAATTAGTAGAAATAATTCTTTTATATTCCATTCTATTCTATTCTATCTATTTACCGAATTCAAATCTACTTCAGTGGAACAAGAATAAGTGGCAAATATTTTTCAATGAACAATGTCCAAAAAATGCTTGAGGCACTTGAGAATAGAAAAACTAAATAAATATATATATATAGATAAATATATTTATATATATTATATAAATACCCTTTTTTCCTCTCGCTCTGTACGCCCCATCATCCTTGAGCTTGTAGTAATCCCCGCAGCGACATCGATTTACAACCCATTAGCTCTTGATCCTCCCACACTTTGCTTACTTTGCCCCACTGCGTTTATTACAAATATGAAAAGCACTGCACTTGACACTTCTTGACACTCTCCACCCCCCCACCGACCCACCTCACCCTCTTCATTGAGCACACCATATGGATTCCAAGAGAAAACTGGGCTCAGCTGAGCTGTGCTGGCTTTTTCTGGCTGCTGCAAATTTCGCACAGGGCATTTCAATAAACAAATGACCCAAAATGCCTGTGGCAAGCAATTTCGGGGAAGTGCAGCAGCAGCAACGTTCGTTAAGGAGTCTGTTGCAAAGTGGAGGAGTGGAGTGGAGGAGTGGAGTGGAGAGTGTACTGAAACTCAATGCCATGACAACAGTTTTAATTCAATTCCATTAAGAGTCGGCAAGGACGATGCACACAGCTGTGCGAAAAGAATTCTCATTTTTCCTCCCTCCCCTCCCCACTCGCTCTCTATCTCCTTTTTCTCTCACTTGCTTTCTACTTTCTCAGTGTAATTTTTTCAATGTTTGGCAGCTAGCAAAGAACTAATGAAGCGCGCAGTGGCAACGCGAGGATTGATTGCTCCCCGGAGGCGCCGATGGCAGCAATAGAAACAGCATGAGGAGCAGCAGCAGGAGCAGCAGCAGCCACTTGACGCAGAGAAAACACTAGAATTGATGCAATCACCAGGGCCAAAAGCCAAAAACCCAACCCATGCCAACACCCTTAGCCATCCAACCACCACCACCACCCCCCAACTTGAAGGACGACTGCTGAACTGCAGTTTCAAGAATGGTTTGATAATTTTAGCTTGCAGGGTTGACACTGTTGGAGCGAGAGGTGGTGGGGGGGTGGGGCAATGGCAACTCCCCGGGGTGGGTTCAGCTGCATAATAAGACTTGTTAAGTTGCCCGCTCGTTAAGATAAGTGAGCCGGCAAATGGCGACAAGTGCGAAGCTGAACATGCCACAATGATTACCAGCTTAAGATATGCGAATATGGGGTGTGCAGCTGTGATAGGGCTAAGATACACACACACCCACACACGCACACCCAAGCACACGCACTTAGCCTCGAGCAGGTTTGGAAAACCGCTCTTTATCTTTTTGGCAGCCAAAACGTTTATAAGAATTGTGGCAGAGAAATGCTTTGCATAGCAAAACGAATTGCAAATGGGATGCAATTCCAATTTAGAAAAGTAAAAGTAATTGTGAGAAATTTAAAATATATCTGAAATATAATATTATTGCAGCAGATAACAGAATAAAGGTGCACAAAACAAACCCTTAAAAGTTTGCCTTTTGGCATAAGTTTTGCAGCTTAAAAATCAACAATAATGCTAATGATTGTTATTTATTTTAACAAAGGAAAAGTATTTCCATCAATCTAATAATAATCTAAATAATATTTAATTTAAAATATATCTGAAATAATATTATTTGATTGCAGCAGATAACAGAATAAAGGTGCAGACAACAAACCCTTAAAAGTTGACATTTGGCAAAAAAGCGAATTATTGTTATTTATTTTAACAAAGGAAAATGAAATAATTAAAGTAAATGTATTTGATCAGTTTATAACGCTAATAATAATAAGTAAAAAAAAAATATGTATTCTATATATATTTCAGCTCAAAATATCTCACCTCAACTTTTTAATAATCGTAATTTTAAATTCTTTAAAATATGCGGATTACGAATTATTGTTTCCTTACCAGTTAGAGACTTATTATTGAATAGCAAAACGAAAGCAATTATGAAATATTTAAAATACATCTAAAATAATATTTAATTTAAAAAAAAAAAATTTTAAATAATATTATTTCATTGTAGTAGATAACAGAATAAAGGAGCACACAACAATCCCTTAGAAGTTTCCATTTGACATAAGTTTGGAAGTTGAAAATCAACAAAATTCGAATTCTTATTCATTTTAAGTTAGAAAATAAAATAATTGTTGGAAAGGTATTTTATCAGTTTATAAAACAAATATTAATAAATTAATAAGTATTATTTCTTAATGAAATTTATTTAAAACGTGTTCAAAAATACTGGTTCCGATAGGGATGCATGTTATTAATGACATAGAATCACTCAGCCCAACAAAGATTCAGGCATTCGTGCAGAAGCTGGGTTTGATGGAGGAGCTGAGCTTTAATCTCAGAGGGGGCACAATAGATTTAATAAGTCGCAGTACAGAAGACTCTCAATTTATAATTGCTGATGCCAAACTAGTGTTGCCCAACCAGTTGGAAATATGAAACTTATTGCAAAACTCACCTCAATATAACCCTGAACGCTGTCGCATTGCTGCAGCACCAGAATGCTAGGATTGGCCTTCAGTTCGTCGGGTGAGCAGGGCGAGAGGAAACCGCTGTCCGCATCACTGTGCGTGGAGAGCGGACGTGGTTTGCGTATCTTGTATTGGACATGGCGACTGGGCACCGGTCCCGGATTGAACAATACATAGTTGGACTCGATGGGCACCGTGTGGGCGCGTTGATCCCGCCGTTGCTGCTGGAGAAGCTGCTGCAGATGCAGCATGTGATCCGAGGTGACCAACTCCGAGATGGCTCGCTGATCCGCACATGACTTCTGATGCGATTTCTTGCCGGGACGAAAGGGCGACAGATTGAGAAAGGTGAGCTTCTTCTTGGGTTGGCAGCTGGAGCTGCCGCTCGAGCTGGCCGAGTTGGTGGAGGTGGATGATTCGACGAGGGCTGTGGACGTGGTTTCTGTGTCCTTGGACTCCTGACTGTTGGACATGCTGGGCAGCGCATCGAACTCATTTTGCAGCTGCTGCTCCAGTTTGGCATTGACCAGCTGCTCATTGCTATATGGATTTGGTATGCCAATGTCCAGCATGGATGGCTCCAGCTCAAAGTTGACCGGATCGATGACAAAGTAATTGTGATGGTCAAAGCTGGGCAGTGCACAGGCACTGGTCTCCGTTTCCACCTCAGCCTCGCCGGAGGTCTCAATGATGATGGTCTCCTCGAGTTCGTCCTCCTCCACATCGTAGATGACCTCCGGCACCAATTCGTCCCCATCGTCATCCTCGTCGCCGCACACCAAATGCTGCCGCGAACTAAACAAAGGATCACGCAGACCATGCTTGGCATTGCTCGGATAGCGCAACGCCTTCTCATTGATGAAGTCCACGGGATCGAACAGGCAGTAGTTATCCATGTGCGAGGTGGCCGCCTTGCGTTGACGCACTGGCAGATTCTTTAGCTTCTCGCTGTAGTCGGCGGCATCATTGTCCTCATTGTTGTTGGCCAACTCTGGCGCTGGAGGCGGTGGCGAGAGCTCTTGACTCAGCTGCAAATCCTGGCTGCCAATCTCCGACTGCTGCGTCTGCTGCTGTTGCGTTTTTTGTGAGCCACGATGCAAAGTGGCAAACAGACCACGTGCAATGCAGTTCTTCAGCTCAGTGACACGCCCCTTATATGGGCTAGATTGGGCGGATTGTGCACTGACGCCCAACTCCTCCAGGCCAAGCTGCTTGCTCAGCTCCTTGCGCTCCTTCTTGCTCAGCACCACCTTGCCGCGACTCGGCGTATTCGGTGCCGAGTGCAGCAGTCGCGATGGCATCTGCGACAGCGGTGGTGGTGTCGGTGGTGCTGGCTCCCGTTGCACCACCGTGCTGATGGCATAGCTAACGGGCAGCTCGCTATAGCTGCGACCCACTGTGGCGCTCTCTTGGCTAAACTCCAATTCCATGTAGTTGGCACTCTCAGTCTTCGAGTGTTGCTGCATTTTGTGTTGCATTTTGGGGCGTGCACCCAAATGAAGCAGATGCTGTGGATGATGCGGCTGCTGCTGCTGCTCCTCGTTGGCATTGCGATCGGGTCGCAGTTTGCCACGGCTGCTGGACATGTTGTGCGGCTGCTGTTTGTCCTGCTTATCCACTCATAATTTCGACTCATTTGCCAGCCGACGAAAGGCTTCGCAAAAGTTCTTTAAGCTCGCATTTTTTTCTGCCTGTTGCTCACTTTTTTTATTTTGCACTTTTTAATTTAATTTTTTGTACACTCGATTTTTGTTATTTTTTTTCTGTTTTGCGTGTTGCACATAAAATTAATGGTTTCATAAATCTTCAGCTCAATGGCCAGTGTTTTTTGTTCCGCTGCTAAAAATATCTACACGGGCGTTAATGGGGTTTTGGCTTAGGGCAACGTGCTGGCCACCAAACCAAAGCCAAAAACAACAAAAACCAACAACAACAACAACAACAATGGGGCAAAAAAGGGGCGCACGCTTTGTACATTTGTTTTGTAATTGGATTTTTGAGCTGATGCATGTCAAAGTTAAATTAAAACTGACAAGAGTTTTGTTAGCAGTTTTTTTTTTTTGTTTTTTTTTTGCTGTCCAGTTCCGTTTCGGGCTCTGGTTTGTCGACTCGTTGTCGTGTGCTAACCCCAGTGCAAAGTCACGGGTCCGGGAGTGTGGTTTTGTCTGTTTTTGAGTGATGCACAAACGGTCCACTCGAGCCATTCATAATTTGTCTACAAAAGCAATTAACAGCGTAAGGAAGTGTCAAAGGAAGTGTGGGCAAAGCAGCTCAGACGGACGACCCTCTGCCCCCCCCATCAACTAAGGGTTTAGTTTTCACTTTAAAAAGTTGGAAAATGTGGCCTAAATTTACGCAAAGAAATACTTTGAAAATTTAGTTTAACTTTAATGGATAAATGGGCAACTGGTGGATCGAAAAATTGATACCCAACTGAAACACTATTGCCTTAGGTATCAGTGTGTAAAAAAAAAAAATTGCATTTTTTAATTAAAATGCATATATATATATCTTTTTTGTAGACAGTTAAATTATCTGCAAATTGCATACACATTTTGATAATAAATAGTTTTTGATATTAAATTGAGGCTGTAAGAGAAAACACAATTCTCAACATATACAAATTCACTCGAAGAAAAAAAAAATCCGTTTCAGACACAAATTTAAATGACAAATGCAGTGAGAAGCAACTAAAAAGTTGCATCTTTAATGATGCCAAAAATAAAATGCAACAATTCCAAAAAAAATGGGATGTAAAATGCCAGCTGCGAATCAATCAAAATACAAAGAAAGATTGAGCAAAACAGAAGCAGCTGTTTCAGTTAAGCTATTAACTTGTACAAAATTGCGACTAGCCTTGTGATGAGGAATTGCAAATCATGCTCCGACTTAATGAACAGTTTTTTTTTTTGTTTTTTTTGGACTATCTGCCACGGCTCAACAAAGTATGCAACAACAATGACGCAACAAAGGGCATTTTGATGGCAAGCAAATGGGAAAAGTTTTAATGCCAGCAACAATAGCAAATTGAAAAGGAGGCACAAAAGTAACAACAACAACAACAAGAAGAAGCAGAACTTGCAACTTACAGAAGCCGCACACACAGCTGCAGACGCAGTGAACCAACAAGTTGCATAATTGTTGGCGCATGATCAAATTAAATGGCCTGAAAACGACAGAGGAAATTGGTGCAAAATGTAAATGTAAAATGGAAGTGGAAATGGGAATGGAAATGGAGCAGTTTTCCAGGCTGCACAGGTTGCTTCATTGGGCTCATTTTTATGTTAAATTTGTGCCCTGAATTATACAAGTAATTTGCAATTAAAATGTTAATTTCTTTAATTAAATTGCCGAGGCAAGTGAGAGATAGAGTGGCATCTGTAGGTGTAGCTAATTAGCTGCTGGCTGATAGCAGCTGGCAGCTGGGCCATTGCACTCTTGGCCAACTCTTAGTTGTCCAACTACCTACTGACTGCACTTAGGCAAAGTTGACAAAATACTTGTCAAGATTCGTGTTGCTCTTGTTGTTGTTGTTGCTGCAAGTTGTGAAGCCGCATGCCAGCTGTGACTTCTTTGAGTTCGTGCAGACAAATCACGGCACGCCCCCCGGCAACGCCCCCCCTCTTTATGCAACTGCCTGCTGCCACCTCCAAGCCATTTGGACCGCTGGCCATCAAGCCGCAAACTTTACGAGTTGATAGCTGAAATAAAGTGGCGCATGCATTTGCCAGCACCCCTCGGCCTCCCTCTTTCTCTCTGGAGAACTTTGCCGCTGCCACTTCATGACATCATTTTATTTGCACTCAATCTCAGTGCTTGCGCCGCCTGCTCAAAACTTCACCACAAAAGTTGGTTAGAAATGCTTTTGATTTGGTGTTGCCCAAACGCGTTAGTTCTTTTGCTTTCTTACCAGCTTTACTCGCCCCTGTTGTCCCTTGCCATCTTTCCCTTCATTTGTTCTTTCATTCAGCACTCGATGCTATTCCGAAATGCTAGTCAAATAAACTGAAAAAACTGAATTGGCGCGAAGCACTGTGAAACTATAGAAATACTCTAGGAAAATTATTCAGAATAGTTTTATTTTTGCATATAAATTAAGTGAATTAAATATTGCGTGCTTTACTTAAACTTTTACTTAAACTCTTAGGAGAAATAAGTTTACTGCTCTAATCAGTTATATTTATGGCTTTAATTTTAAAGGTAAGATTCGAAAAGATTCCTTCTGCACTAATTGTTAATAATTAAATAATACCAACAATAATATAGGGGAAAATTTAAAAAGCGCATATCAACTTTTTGATAAATGTTGAGATATATTATTAAAATATATTCAAAAATTGGTTTATCCAATTCGGACTCCGCAATAAATTTTGCATTCTTATTTTGCATATAAATTCAATGAATTAAATATTGCGTATGCTATTTAAATTTTACTTTAACTCTCAGTTGTATCGCGGGCTTTAATTTCCTAAAAACCTAATTGGTAATAATTAAAAATAATTATGTATAGGAAAATTTATAAAACGCCTAACTACTTTTCATTATTTTTTTCGATATATTATTAAAATATACACATTTGCATTTTTATTTTGTTTATAAATCAAATGAATTAAATATTGCGTGCGCTATTTAAATTTATACTTTAACTTTTGGGCGGAATAAATTTACTGCTTGTGTCTTTTGCTTTAATTCCCTAATTTACTAATTGGTAATAATTAAATAATTACAATAATAATCTAAAAGAATATTAAATAAACCCCCCTAAATACTTTTCATTATTTTTATATTTTTAATATTTTTAATTAATATTTTTAAAGTATATAAAAGATGCTTTATGCTCCACAACACATTTAATATACCCATTTGAAGCTAAATTATAGTGCGGAATAAAGTGGCAAAAAGTCTGTTGTCGTAATCGAAAAGAGAGAGAGACAGACAGAGAGAGAGTGAGAGTGAAAGAGATGGAAATAAAGCGAGTAAAAATAACTATGTGCGTATGACAGTTTGAAACACTTCTAAAGACTTTTGAGTTATGCTGCTGGTTCTCGGAGCGTGGGGGCGTGGTTAAGGCGTCAAAATATTGCATGCAACCAAACTTTTGTGCGAACAGTTTTTCTTTTCCCCCTTTTTTTCTTTTTGTGTTTTTGGCTTGGCAAATTTGTCTACAGCTGGGCCACAAAAGCAACTTCCCCCCTGCCCCCTGCGACTAAAACAAAATCTATGTGCAATTCAATTAAAGCGCAATTTGCAAGCAGGCGTCGTATTTTAGTTAGTTAACGGCCAAATCCGGACGAGCCAATTTCTTGGGCGGTTGGGTTGTAACGGCGCCCCAAGCAGGGCGCACACGCCCCAGCATCCAAAACGATACCCAAACCCAAACCCAAACCCAAATCCACAACTGAAGCGAGCAACTCGAATTTAATAAGACTCATCAGTGCAAACGGAAATCGCTTGAGGAAATTGTATGTTTTAAGCAAAAGCAAAAGCATACATAATAAACCCATATAAAAGATTGTTGCATGCTGCTTGCGGAGCAACCAAATGAGCGAGGGGCGAGGGGCCAGCGCATAAATACCCCACATTCGCAGCAGCAGAGGAAAGAGAGGAGAGAGCAAATAAAAAGAGATAGCTGCAGGCGGACAACGGCAAGGAAAACGAATGTTATTAAAAAAGAAAGCAAAGCAAAGCAAACCAAAAGAAAAATAACGGCAAATAAGCAGATGCAGAAGCAGAAGCAGAAGCAGAAGCATTGCCAGAGTCATAAAATTTATTAAATGCCTAAAAGTATGACAGCAATAGACAATTTATGGGCGGAGGTGGCTAAAAACTGTACAAAAAAGTAGACAGTGCAGATAGGGGGGGGGGGGGGGTGTGTGTGTGTTGAATATGGAAATTAGTTGGCCAAGAATGCGCAGCGCCTAGCCGAAATCTCAAAGCAGTTAACTACACTTTTCGACTGCAATCAGGAGCAGAAAGCTGCTAAGCGCTTGAAATAAAGCTGAGATTTAAATAAAAATTGCGCACAGAAAAAGTTGTTTTATATTAAAAAATACTATTTATATATCGTATATAGCAGAGAGTTGCTAAGCGCTTCAAATAAAGCTGAGATGACAAAAATTAAATAAAAGAAAAAATCCCTACCAGCTGAAATAATACTAAAGAAAGTGAAGTAAAAATTAAAACGATTTTAAATATTGTTTTAATTTGTAGTCCCTTGAATAATTAAAGCTTCCCCCGATTCAAGCTACTCATATACTAAGTTGGTGCTACTGAAGACTCTGCTCAAGCAGCCAATTAGCAGAATGATTTCAATATTAGCTGCAACACGTGCCACACTTGTTTCTTCATTAATGAAATGGACATTTTGTCCAGTGCCCCAGCAAAAATAAAACTCCAAACAAGAATAATAAAAAAAACCTTTGCATATTTACAGGGCAAGCGCATAAAATTTACACTAATTTTAAGTGGAAACCAGAGACGCTGCCTCCTTTTGCTAGTCATTGTCAGGCTGGGTTCATAATTCACAGAGAACCTGAGAGCAGAGGAGTGAAGGAGGAGCAGCAGGAGTAGCGCAGGAGTAGCGCAAGAGTAGCAGTAGGAGGAGCAGCAGGAGTAGCGCTGGAGGAGCAGCAGGAGGAGCTCAGCAAGGAGGAGCAGCAGGAGTACCACACTAGCAGCTCAGGGAGGAGGAGCAACAGCAGCCATATGGTCACGTGTTGAGCTTATAACTCAGGACAATCGCATGGACTATTAAATTTAACGTGCAGGACATTTGTAAGGATTTGCCCAAGTAGATGCCAACAATTGCTCGCTAAGAAGGCAAGTTTTTAATTAAAACAGCTGCTATTTAAACTTATTCAATGTTGCCATCTAATCCATTTAAGGAATGACACCATAATCAATCCCACAGCGAATGGCGGCAAATTATTGTGTTGCAAGAATACAATTTTCGTATGTGCGGCAAATTTTCTTGCGCAATTTTCCACTACATCGGATTAAAATGTGATATGTTTGGGCTTGTTTACACACACGCACACGCACACACACACACGACGAAGAGAGTGGGAGGAGCTGGAGGGGGTGTGCTGAGGGAGACATGTGTTTGTTTACGAACTTTTGGCAGCTTTGTTTGGGATTCACTCGCTGGAGTGGGTCTTAATTTCCGCTTCGTAAGCATTTCTCTACTTTTTTTTTTGCCACACTCAGCTTGCTTTACTTTCTTTTTTTTTCAGGCTGTGGGTGGGGGGGGGGGTGGAGTGGGGGTCTAGCGAAACAGTGGCAGACAACGTTTGTTTATTTTGGATTTGTTTGTCTTGTTCCCTTAGAGCATTTTTTCCGTAGCATCTTCTTTTTGCTTGAGTACTTCCGGCTGCGCCGGAACTAAAGATATTGACGAAGACACGCATGCCGCATGCCGCATGCAGCATTTCAAAAGCGGCTGCTTTAATTGTAACGAGTGCAAAAATTGAATTGCAACAACTCGACTATTGCCTCATTTCGGATATCATTTCCATAAAACTAGGCAACAATTGATTTCGCCTTGAGGTAATTTGTGCCACATATTGCCAACTTGAAACTTTAAGCAGCTTTTTTGGCAATTTTGACACGTAGTCAAAGTTTTTGCTTCTTCTTCTTATTTTGCGCCTAAAATTAGGCGGCACGTTTCGTGTTTGTCGTTGGAGTGCGAGTCGTGTGCACCTCGCTGGCAACATTTGACGCATAATAAGTAAGACAAACACGCTCCAAAACTCGCCTCAAAGCTGCCTTCAGAGATTCTGCGCTTGTATCATCGCAGTGTATAGACTATGCTAATTAATATAGCATATGTAATCCACGATATCCTCGACATAAAATTTAATCTCTCCCGCAAAGCAGATGGAACAGCTTTTGGTAAATTAAATGCGAACCTTGTGTTTTTTTATTTAATTATGTATTTAATGTGGATTAAGATTCATTAAAAATGTTTTTAAAATATACAAAAAAAAAATATAAATATTACAAAAAAATAAAAATAAAATTTCATTCAACATTAAAGTTAGAAAAAAAATCAGATACTTTTAAAGTGTGTTTATATAAATGCAATTAGAGTTAATCGCTGACTTTTTATATTAATTTCGTATTTTAACTGAAACTGGCATATTAATGAGAAAATTAAACTAAAGCAATTTGTTTTTAAAATGATGTATGAAACAAGTAAATTTAATTTAATTTAAGTATTTAATAAATTAACAAAGGTTTTCTTTAATCAATATATGAATTATTATTAATAATTCAAGCAAACTCAATTTAACAAATGATAAAATATTTTATATAAATCACAGCGAATCATTTCCACTTGATAAAATTAAAGTAAACATTTTCATACATTTAATATTGCAAATATTCGCAACATGTAATCTTTTGGCCTACAGCACAAAGACCCACTCCAAATCCGACTTTTGTCATTTGCTGCAGGGGGGTTGGGGGTATACGAGGGGGTTGGGGGTATATAAGCATGTGTGTTTATGCTTGCCGGCACAGCTTCATTATGGCACATCATCTAATCTAATTTAAGGAGCTGGCTTGTTGTTGCATTCCATTTGGGCGCAGCAAGATTTGCGACTGATTTTTATTACCCCAACAAGAAGAAGAACGAGAACAACAAGGGAAGGCGGAACGAGTAGCGCAATAATCGACGTTTGGCACGCACACAGTTAAGGCCTAAAGGACGATAAACTGAGAGTAGCAAAAGAAAGAGGAGGAGGCAGACTCAAAGATCCTTCAGCGTATGTGTTGGCTAAGCCAGCGAAGAGGACGACATTACATTTTATTATCTATTATTTCGTAGCGCCTAAAATGCCACTACATTAGCTCAAAAATCCAACACACACACTCACACAGACACAGAGGACATTTGGTTGGCAGCGCGTTGCCGGAAGCCACCAGCCGCAAAACGTAAACATTAAAACAGGAAACAGGAAGTCGGCTCTGCCACAAATACAGGCACACACACAGACACAATCAGACACTGTAATGTGCCCGACGCTGGTTATGATTATTTCGGCTCGGCTGGCCCCGTCGTCCTCAGTGTTTTGGCATTTATTATTTGTGTTTGGGTTTTACTTTTTTTCACATTTTCACATATTTACATGTTGGTTGGTTGGTTTGCTTTTTTTTGTTTGTTTTTTTTTTAATATTTTTAAAATTTGTTGCCTCACACGATGTCGCACATTGTTTTGCCGCACATTTTTTCGGCGACGCCGGCGCCAGCTAATTCCATATGCATAAAGTGTTGCCTATTGTTGAGGACATGCTTGGGCAACGACTTAGTTGCCGCTGCATTGCAAATGAGCTGGTTAAATATGGTTCAAAATGCACCTCGAGTTACATTTGCACACATACACACACACGCACACACAAACACACACACACACACACACACTTTTTGTGCACAAACCTAAGAAACATTCTTTATATTAATCCACAGTTGCTAAAGAATGTTTCATGTTTGCTCGCCGAAAACCATTTACGCGCACAACAGTTGCGTACGAAATTCCTTAACAATTGCCCAAACGCGCAACGCTGCGAGGACGAACCGCGCGCCATCGATGCCCAACAAGCACTGAAAAGGACAAAGCAGCAGCAGCCGCAGCAGCAGCAGCAGCAACAGCAGCAACAGCAGCAGCAGCAGTAGCCGTGACAACATTCAACAGAGGTCTTTTCCCAAAATATCCCTTTTGTTAAGGGTAATTTTATTTGGCCATGGCTTCGTCGCTCACTGGAAGCAACCCCAACTGCAATTGACCTTAGCCTTCGCGTTTGCCGGCTTGGTTCAATGCACCACACAGCAACTGAGGGTTGTCCTCACCAAAATACCCCTGGCGCATGTTATTTCCCCTGGGGTAATTTCCAACACGTTGGCAGTTTGTCGTGTTCTAACAGGTTGGCGCAAGTGACGTCATTGTCTGACAGGGGAAATTTATTTCCCATGTCCTCAAGTACCCCAGTTAAGTATTTAAAATTTGTAGGTGAGAGATATTTAAAGTTAAAAAAGCAAGTTTTCAAAAATAAAAATTCATTCAATATTGTTGAATTTCTTTTCATATTAAATGAAATTTACATTTATTAAATACTATAATATTTGGACCAAACGAACGAGGACTGATTTAATAGTTTTCTATTATTCTTAAATATCAAAAGTATTGCAAAGATTTTCATTTTATTCCTTATTATTATTCCCCAATGGAGAAACTATCAGATGTGAACTTGACGCAGAAATAGTTATAGTACTTCATAATGTGTCTGCTTAAACCAGTTGCGAATTGTAAGCGATGCATGTACAAAATTGTCTCATGCACATTTACTTAAGGGTAATTATTTTTTTGCTGTATCCAAATACTTTATGGACATGCTGTATTCATATGCATACAATACAATATGTATAAATATATATATATATATATATATATATATACTTAAATAAATATTTAAATATTTATTTAAATATATATATATATATATAAAGTACTGCCGCGAAGGTGCAACACAGACAAAACTTGTGAAATGTGAATAATAAAACAAGCATGCTATATTCTTCTTTCACTTTCGCGGCAACATTTTCGCGGCATTAGCTGCCACAAATGTAGGAACGAATTTTTCAGATGTGAACTTGACACAGAAATAGTTATAGTACTCCATAATGTGTCTGTTTAAACCAGTTGCGAATTGTAAGCGATGCATGTACAAAGTTATCTCTTGCACATATACATATTTTCGAAGACTGTCGAAATTCATGTCTTTGATTTTTCCTACAATTCGCAACCAGTTTATGCATTTATCCATATATAGCCTTTGTGCTTGGCAGATTGAAATTTCTCTGGCTTCTGTTCAGTTGTCGAATAAATATTTCGCCTTTTACTAAAGATTTCCGTGGAGAGGGGCACTCTATGAGTCTAAACTGAATTTTTAGTGCCTGGCAGCTTTTGCTACCGGGCCAATAATAAATCAATATCATTAAAAGTTATCATGATTTTCTCTTTAAGATAGAAACTGCTAAATTATAATCATAGAGAAAAGAGCATTTAAAATATAGTTAACACGTCGGATATTGTTTCTGATGAAAAATACGTACGGGTTCGCTGGAGAACTCTTTCAAAAGAAAATTATGTATCCTCTGCTTAGGATATTATAAAGAAATAATCACAAATCATTTCTTTTGAAAATCTTGCATAAATGTTATGCTAATAAGTATAAATGAATTTTGTCGATATAAGAAGCACCAATAATTTGTACACGAAACAATAACAATTTAGCACACATTAATAACATACATTTAAATAAACATACCTTAACTAATTGTAATAATAATGTTCTTCGCAGATCTAAACCAGATCAGCTAAAGACTACAAATTCTCATTGTATTTTCCATTTGAACGCGGCTATGAAATTTTTTATTCCTAATTTTCTTTAGCATTTCTGAATGATGTGCGAATCATGTGCCCTATACCCAAATAGGGATTAATAATGGTAAAATACAGAATTGAATTTTCTTAAAAAAAAATAATCTGGCATTATTTTATATAGTCCAACAATCTTATATGCAATCAATGTATGAAAAAAGTTTCTTTAAAAATCCATTGTCCACAAATCGCTTTCAATAGCTTTATTTCTATTTATTTAAATTGAATTATTTTATTTCAATGAAATGCGCCATTAATTTTAACCCGAACAAACAACACATCAAGATAAAAAGCAAATTTGTTACAATTTTTTTAAGATCTGGCATAATTTTGTATAACACTATGGCAACACTTGAGTTGATATATGAAAATACGCCAAAGATAGATTGCTAAGTTGAGGATTATGGCTGACCTACTATAGACATAATTCTATATGTTGCCAATAAAATAAGGAAGTTGGTTTCTGGAAACACTATAATTTTTAGTAGCTCCTCAACAAAATGACTTCTGTATTTTAATATTATCATGTGATGGTCGGTGTTCCGTTTAGTGTGGTGTTTTTGTATTTTAATACACGACTATAAGTTAGTTTGACAATGTAATTCAAATCATTGCCATGAGAAATTTAAATTGCTGGAAGACTTTTGTGCAAACTAAATCCCTAGGAACGAGGGCTGGTTTAATCGTTTCCTATTATTGTCAAATTTATTATTCAATTGGGCCAAATCCCGGTGGTACTGCAATACCGGGCCAACCCGTGACAGAGGTGGAGCAAGCCCCTAGCACTCCGTCTGATTCCAAAAATCAGTTTAACATTTGTTGTTCTCCAATGGAGAAACTATCAGATGTTAAGCTGATAAGAACAGATACTACACTTTGATCTTAGCCATAAGGCCGAGAAGCGATAACTTGACTCAGAAATACTTCAACTACTCTATAATGTGTCTGCTTAAACCAGTTGCGAATTGTAAGCGATGAGTATAAAAAATTACCCTTAGCACATTTGCAGTATTTTGCTTTAAGTGTGGTAATTGGCACCACTCAAATTAGATTGTTGCATACCTTTTGGCCTGCTGCGAGGAATTTTTTAAGTTAAACAAATCACTTTTCAAAACTAAAGTTATATTCAATATTTTTGACTACCTTTTACTTATTAATTGAAATTTACATTTATTAAATTACTATTTGCACAAAAATCAGCTAAAGGATAACATTTTCAAAATGAATATTTATATTCAAAATTAATTTTATCTTTCGCTTTTCTCAATTAATAAAAGTCTTAGCATTTTTCTTTTTTGTTTTTTTACGTAAATAAACTTTTTAGTTTTTTATTGATTTAAGGTGGAAGTCTAGAAAGAAACTTAAGCGGTTCAATGAAACCTGTCATCAAAAAAAAAATTCAATGTTTAACAAATGCAACGGATTCCCTGAAGGGGGAAATGGGCTTCATTTGATTTTTTTTTTACTTTTTTTATGAAACGACTCCTTTGCCATACATCATGTTTTGTCCATTGATAACCAACCAAACCCAAAACAACACAAACTGGCTGGAGACTGGAGAGCCCGCTGCGACTATAAAACAATAGAGTCGCAATTTCCATGCGATGCGACAACACATGCAACAAAATAAAATGTAAATGCTACAGAAATGGCTAAAACCATCGAGGGAATTTCGGCAATAACTATAAAATGTCGCGTGCTACAAGCCAAGCAACGTGGGTGGGGGGTGGGGTGTTGTCAGGGGGTAACAGAAACTGGGGGGTTCAGGGCATTCAAAAAAGGGTCGTCCGACTTTGCTGCAGTCATTGGGTAAAGGATTAAAAAACAAAAAATACTATCTCAATAGAACAATCTCGGACGGGGTAAAAGTAAAAACAGAAAATTAAGGCAAAACATTCACCCACACACACACACACACCAACAGTCCTGAAGAACGGCCTGATAAAAAAGCGAGTGAAAATTTATTCAAAACAACAGATAGAAAAAAGTAACGGAAAAATGTTTAGAGAAAAAAAATAGAAAACATACAAAAGACACGTGCATAAGAGGGACAGAGAGGCTGAGGGGCAGACAGAGGAACAAAAAACAAACAGACAGTTGGGACACTTTTGACTGATAATATTGTTTATAAATTCTTTGAGCCAAGTTTTTAACACGCTTTCCAATTAAAATAACAATTCAAAGTTAAAACTTGAGCGAAATAAGGGTTTGAAAATTATTTCAGATGTATCTGAAGGAAATAGCAACAGTCTAGGGACTTAGGGATACGCTTTAAGGTAAATGGTTTAAGATCCTTTCTGTAGATATTCATACAAAGCTAAACAACCAACCCATCTAAATAAATTTTCAAGTCTTTAATAGAGAAATGAAAAAAATGTAAAACGAATCTTGAGTTAGTTTAATTGCATTTAATTAAAAAATTTATTTTTACTTAATGGCATTTAATAAGCCAAATGATTGTAATTTGCTGCTATGTGAATATTAAATTAAATATAAAGTTTCTCATATACCAAAAATAAGAAAACAAATTCGAATTTCACTTTTTATACCTGCACTTATAAAATGTCCTTATTAGGAATATCCCAATTTTAAAATAAGAAACTATTTAGTGTTCCCTGCGTGTTTGTGTCAATCCTAGTTCGTAACCATAATGGTATGTTATGAGTACCTATCGCATTTCCTACAATCTCAAGTCACAAACCTGTCTTCCTTAGGCATAAAACCATCAGAAAAACGGGATATCCTGAGCCAGTATAATGCCTAGAAAAAACTCCAAACTAAGCTCAATTTCGGAGTTAATTTACCATTTTTATACATTAGCACAGTTATGAACCTTATTCCCAGTTTTAGTTAAGATACATAGCATTACGAAGGACTCGTTGATACTCAGCTTAAGCGATGATACCCACCACTTTGGACCTTTCCGCGTTTACTCAAGAGATGGCGCCAGTTACTGTATAGATGGCGCCATGGAAATATTTTAAGTACTGCGGAAAGCATTGCTTTTGATAAGTTTTTAAATATTTCTTTTAACAATCGAATAAACATAAGTTTTGTAAATACATAAAAAAAAGATTGATAAAATGTTTAAATTACATATAACACTCAAAATTCATTTATTGGCCATCTGCATCACATAAATCTATTTAATCCAGCACTTTAACATCTGACAAATAACTGTCGCGTGCTTGTCAAATTGTCCCGCTCACACACACACACACACACACACACTCAGACACACAAATAAATACATACATATTTTATATATAAGTGACTACAGAATTCGGTTGCCGAATGTCGCGACAAATTGCTGGCTGTCAATAAAGAGTGTTTTGATTTTTTCAACTTTGAGCTGCGAAGCTATCAATTGAATTTGATTCTACTCCTCAATGAGGACGACAACTTGATATTGTCGAATCCTCTGCTTGGAGGCACCTGGAGGACAGTTGCCTAAAGAAGAAGTTTGTCCAAACAATTAATCATTTCAATTTTCCAAACGACTTGGCAAAAGTAGTCGATGACATAACAATTTGCTAGCCTTCCTTCTGGATACAACCCAAGCCAACTTAAGCTCAAGAAACAGACGGCAAGCAAGCCCAGGACACAGTTGCAGTGTCAGGCAGCCGCTGTCATTTCCTCGTCCTTGTCCCTTGTCAGTGAGTGGCATCCCTCCGCCTGCTTCACTCCCTCCCTCCTTCCATTCACATTTGCATGTCAGTGTTTCGAATCCTCTGCAGAAATTGCCTTTCACGCCCAACAATGGGTGTTGGGTGAAAACAAATCCAAATCGCTTGGCGTTTCAAATGCAAACTAAATCCCAACTACGACCGAGGGCTGGTTTTTTAGTTTCCTATTATTCTCAAATTTGTTATTCATATATAAATTGTTATTCATACATATACATATATATACATACAAATATATATGTACATATGTATGAATATAAAATACTGCCGCGAAGATGTAAAGCTAATTCAGCCTGCCAATAATGCAACAAAACAAGCATGCTATATTCTTCTTTCACTTTCGCGGCAACATTTTCGCGGCATTAGCTGCCACAAATGTAGGAACGAATTTTTCAGATGTGAACTTGACGCAGAAATAGTTATAGTACTCCATAATGTGTCTGTTTAAACCAGTTGCGAATTGTAAGCGATGCATGTACAAAGTTATCTCTTGCACATATACATATTTTCGAAGACTGTCGAAATTCATGTCTTTGATTTTTCCTACAATTCGCAACCAGTTTATGCATTTATCCATATATAGCCTTTGTGCTTGGAGGATTTAAATTTCTCTGGCTTCTGTTCAGTTGTCGAATAAATCTTTCGCCTTTTACTAAAGATTTCCGTGGAGAGCGTCACTCTAATGAGT
>JAWNLI010000044.1:3737500-3742500 GCA_035042405.1 Drosophila demipolita | reverse complement strand
TTCCTTCAATGGCAGCACGTGACTTGCCAGCACCAAAAGCAGAGAGCAAAGCAAAAGAGCACAAAAGCGCGACATTGACATTGAGAGAGAGCAAACAGAGAGCGTAAACAGAAAGAGAGAGAGAGAGAGCAAAATAGAGCGCGCCTGCGCTGCTGTTTCATAACAGTGCCGGCAACAGTCTCCGCCTCCGTCTCCGTCCCAGCAACAACATCAGCCTCAGCCACAGCTCTGGCATAACTTTAGCATTTTAATGAGAAATCCATATTTATGTTGTTTGTTTTGCCAAAAAAAGGAAAAACTAAGAAAACAACAATGAGCAAAAGTTGTTTGTTTGTTGTTGTTGTTGTAGCGTGCAGCATATGCGGCGAAAGTGAAATTACAGCATTTTTGGGGGAGGGAGGCGAATATTGTTGTTGCTTGAGGCACTTACGCAGGACAGACTTGTGCGGCAGC
Organism: Drosophila demipolita; assembly: GCA_035042405.1. Taxonomy (NCBI): domain Eukaryota; kingdom Metazoa; phylum Arthropoda; class Insecta; order Diptera; family Drosophilidae; genus Drosophila; species Drosophila demipolita. The sequence continues at coordinate 3,742,047 of JAWNLI010000044.1, read as the reverse complement.
ATTTTGCAATCACTTTTAATGGGCTGTGTCTCGAGGAGCCATATGGCAGTAATACCTACGGCAGGCAGGCAGGCAGTCCACTCCACCGGACAAAAAACAACAGATAACAGATAACATTAGAATCCTATTAACATTTTCATTAGAATGTGGAGCGAGGCTTCAGACGACCCATTAATAGGTTAATTTAACAATTAAAAACTTCTTCGAGTTATAGAAAATTGAATTTTAATATTTAGTTTCACTAGCTAAATTTATATTATTTTTAATTAGAATCTAAACAATCTATTAGTAATTTTCAAGTTTATTTTATTTTTAATTAGAATCTAATCAATATATTAGTAATTTTCAAGTTGAATTTATTTGTAATTATAACCTAATCAATCTATTAGTAATTTTGAAAAATAAAACTAATTTGTATACATAACAAAATAGTATTTTTTATGAAAATAGCTTCACGATTTTAATAATTATAAATATCAAATATATTATAATAATTATAAATTACTGTTGCGTTTAAATTTAAAAATTTTTTTTTTTTACTTTATATATAAAAGGAAAATTTCAATAATATTAAAAATTGCGTAAGGTCTACAATTTATTTAATATTTATTATATATTTATTTATTGTAGTTTAGAAAGAGCATATTCCATTTTAATAGCACTTCACAATGGGACTCATTTTATCTGCTGGTATTTGCTTTTTTGCTTCTGTGCCGAAATATAAATGGACTTTTAACTATGGCACGTCGGCGTCGTGTCACAATAGAGTCATAACGCCATCATTCCGACAAAAGCCATAAAAATAGCGGCTTAAATAGCAACAGCATGTCTAGCATTTTGCCGCTGCTCGCCGTTTCCACGTCCTGGGAACACCCTGGGAAAAGAATGTCGAGACGACGCTTCATTCACGTGGCTGCAAAAAGCGACCACTTCACACTTTTTGCACTGGCACTTTTTGCCGGGCTTTAATAAAGAGGCAACAACAACAGCAGCGTGCAACAATTTTATGCTTTTATTGTGCAAATAAAAACACGCGGAAACTACTTAATCAAGTTTCCTTTTGCAGCCCAGACCCACACATATATATACAGACAGACATGTATTTATATTTATATTTATATATATGTATATACAAAAAAGAGAGAGTCCAAAACCATGGTCGTCTCCGGCAAAGAGGCAGCGTCGTTTTGTATGCAACAGAAAGCAAAAACAAAGCCCGGCTAACAGCAAACTTTGCCGACGCTGTTTTTTTTATGTGATTATAAGAGCAAAAACAACAAATACAACAAAAAGAAATTAACATGGGAACGCCAAAAGCTGAGACAACATAAACAATTCTCGACATAAGCGAATTTCAGTTGCTCTGCTTTGGATAAATGACACAAAGTTTAAGCAGCGAACAATCAACTCAACAAGTTTAAAGGATCAGCTTTAGATTTGCTTAAGGATATTAAAAGGATATTTTGTTTTATTTTGTTTTATATATATATATATATAAATATATAATATATAAGGAAGTGCAGCATTTTTTTTTCATTTTAAATTTAATAATGAAATATATACTTACTTCCAGTAGAAAAACTTAATATTTATATTTAACTGATAATCAGTAAATGTCTTAAATATATCTACAAATTGCTGAAACCGTATCAAATATTGTACTAAATATACATAATCCCATCTTTTTAGTTCATTTTGGTTTGTTTTCACAAACACGAATAAAGTTTTATAAATAAACAACTAAAGTCACTTTGTCATGTAAACTATATACTTATACAACATGCAACTTATTTAACCCGTATTAATGCCAACATTATGAACTTTGCCTTCAGTCAGTTGTGTATCCTTTCAAATGTCCAGTAGACCCCATTAAGCTATTAATTCAACTGAAATTTTCGTATTCGGCCCAAAGAATGTTTTGCTCGAATTTGAGTGGAAATTTATGACAACAATTAGTGGGCGGGGCGGGGCTGGCTCGGGGTGTGAACCCGAATTGAGGAAACCTAAACAAAAAAAGATAGAAAGCCCAAAAACAAAAGTCTTCAATTAATTTGTTGAGCTGCTCAGACAACAAAACGCGCGCATCAATCAAGACCCAGTCCAGAGGAGAAGCACCACCAGCAACGAACCCTTGTCCGCGGGTGTGAAAAATCGACAAATGGACACAAGTTGCAAGAGTGTTTGTGGCGCGTGGGTCGCGTGCCACTGTTACAAAACCGATGGCAGAAAGAAGCTCGTAAATAAATGTCTTATTTTTAATTACCGCACTCAAGTTGAATTTTAAATGCCGACACTTGAAGTGGTTCATGGTTTCTTCGGATAGATAGCCACTTGGCAATCACTTACCTGTATCGTTTCCGTGGCGGAATATTTCCGATTATAGTCGACATGATGTAGGTTCGGCATACTGACTTGCCGTGGGCTGCCCCTCACTGATAATGGCTATGCGATAAGGATGTTAAACACGTGTCCTTGTCCTTGTCCTTCCTGCCTCCTTCGGCGACGGGGGTTGCTTGCGCCGGTCTCTGACTCGGCTTGTGTCTTTGGGGTAGTACTTGCTCTACATCGAGATATGTCACTTTATTATACATTTGTGTTAATTTTTGTTGCTGTTGTTGCCCACGCTTCAAATGGTTTAATTTGACTGCAATAGCTGGAAGGAGTGGCAAAGGAAAAAAGTAAATATCAAAATGAATTCGAGCAAAAGTTCAAGTTGAAAAAGTGTAAATTACTTTCTCTAACAGACCAACAACAACAAAAAAAAATGCTACCCTCTGGGCTTGTTTACCCATGTCGATATTGTTAATACGCCACGTGTAACCCAGAAGGCAATATGTGTGCTGAAGGGAGACAGAGAGAGAGAGAGAGGGAGTGAGAGAGTGAGAGGGGGATATCGCACGGGCGGCTGGGTTTGCCGGATTTATTGCCAAGTTTACGCTACGTGCCTGGACTAAATTTATAAGCCAAATCCACACACCAACACACACACACACACACACTCACACACACTCACACACACTCACACGCACGCATACACACAAAAAGGCAATATTCACGGGCAAGAAAGTTTTGCAACTTTGATGCACAATGCTGCACAGTTGATTAGAAGTATTTAGAAAGGAAAGCAAATATCAGAATATATTTATATATATTTTTAAATATGAATATTTATATATTGAGAATTTGAACGTTAAATACTTTTCGTTATTCAAATGCCGATTTTATAAGAGAAGCACTTGAATATACAGCCATGACTCGAACTGTTTCATTATGAATCTTACATTAATGAATACATCATCCTCTCTTTGTGCGTATATATAACTTTCTATAATGTATATGTAGTAGAATAAAATATGTACACGAAGAATTCATTTTAAATGGGCGCCAATTCTTAGCTTTCTGGCCAAAAGCAAACCGAGTTGAAAATTCTATTAAACGCAAACACAAAATTTGTATCAAAGATTGATTATTGATTTAACCCCAAACAAAAGCACAACAAGTTATACCAGAAAGTAGCCTAAAAAGGCATACAAAATATGTGTGCACGTTTCAACTTTTTAGGAATTCAATCAGCATGTGTTAGACGCTTCAACTAAATAAATAATAAGCACAACAGATTAGGAATTCATCAGCATGTGTTAGACGCTTCAACTAACTAACTAATTAGCACAACAGTTTAACTCGAGCGATGCGACTTGCATGTCATCATTTGCAAAAGGCAGAAGTTGAGAAGAAAATTTAAACGTGGTCGAAATCAACTCCCCTCTGCCCTCTGCCACCTCACCCTCTGCTGACTGAAACTGCCTGTTGGCTTCACTGGTGGTTTGTGGTGTTTTGACAAGGCTAATTGACTTTTGTAGTCGTCATAAAAAGCAGCCACAGAACCGCCAACCCAAAGAAAAGCGCAACAGCTGCATAATGTGCGTGGCAATTTCAAACGCTTATTAAATTTTATTAATACACCAAATAGCAAATCCCCCAACAAGAAAAGTATAAAAAATGATCATAAAATATATGCAAACTTTGAGCGAGTACATAAAATTCGTCCCATTAACTGCCTGAATGATGAAATCGTAATTCGACAACAATTTGCGTATAACTCTATATAATAAAGAAATTTTGTGACTTTAAATTCTTGCAGAACATTAGAATCTTGTTGTTGAACAAGAATGAGACGAGTAATGTCTTTTTAGTTAGCCTTGATGACAAAAATATATATATATATACGCCAATTATGATTAGATGGGAAAATTTTAATATTTATTTATAATTGGCCCGGCAGCAAAAGCCGCCAGGCACTAAAAATTCAGTTTAGACTCATTAGAGTGCCCCTCTCCACGGAAATCTTTAGTAAAAGGCGAAAGATTTATTCGACAACTGAAGAGAAGCCAGAGAAATTTGTAACCCCCAAGCACAAAGGCTATATATGGATAAATGCATAAACTGGTTGCGAATTGTAGGAAAAATCAAAGACATGAATTTCGACAGTCTTCGAAAATATGTATATGTGCAAGAGATAACTTTGTACATGCATCGCTTACAATTCG